>CM050198.1:27499761-27567261 GCA_027475355.1 Coilia nasus
TGTCTTTGCGTATGTGTGTGGGTGTGTGTGTGGCTTTGCGTGTGTGTTTGTGAGTGTGTGTGTGTACATGTGCGTGTGTGTGCGTGTGTACATGTGCGTGTGTGGGTGTGTGTGTGTACATGTGCGTGTGTGAGTTTGGGTGTGTGTGTGTGTACATGTGCGTGTGTGTGAGTTTGGGTGTGTGTGTGCACGTGTGTGTGTGTGTATACATGTGCGTGTGTGTGTGTGTGTGTGTGTGTACATGTGCGTGTGTGAGTTTGGGTGTGTGTGTGTACATATGCGTGTGTGTGAGTTTGGGTGTGTGTGTGTGTGTGTGTGTGTGTGTGTGTGTACATGTGTGTGTGTGTACATGTGTGTGTGTGCACGTGTGTGTGTGTGTGTGTGTACATGTACGTGTGTGGGTGTGTGTGTGTGTGTGTGTGTGTGTGTACATGTGTGTGTACATGTGTGTGTGTGTACGTGTGTGTGTACAGGTGTGTGTGTGGGTGCTACATGTTGTGGTGGTATTGGGGGGAGCAGCAACATTCCAGGCTAAACAATGAAGCCCAAACCGACCGATCTGAAGTTGCAATACTTCAAATTTCCACTCGGGGCTGGCTGCAGAAGCAAGCGAGCAACTTCTCATAGACTCCCATGTTTCACAGCAATAAATAACCATATTTACAGTCTGGCTCAAAAAACAGTTTTACTGTGTTTCGGTAGTTTTCCGGTAGATCATAACTCTGAGATGAGAGCGGTAAAGGTGCACTCCCGTGGAGTCTTTTCAACTTTAGTTGCAGTCACCATTAGGGCAAGTCGCACCCCAGGTCGTAGCTAGTGGACATAATACTGCAATATGCCCTTGAAGGTTAGAGTTATTATTCCTAAGTCACAGGGTCAACGGCAGCCAACAGTAACAGATCAGCACAAGGCAGTTGTGTTTTCTTATGTACCCATTTGTTAAAGTTAGCTGCCAGTTTGCAAACTTCATCTATGTTGTAGCAAATGCTGTCATTTGTATGTTTCCTTAATTGTAATGTAATTGGAGACATAATGGTATGCAGGGCTCAAAATGACCTCTTTGAGATCAAAATGTTTAATCTAGCAGTCACAGACAAATAAATTAGTGATCGTCACCAGCATTCAATAGTAAATCAGATTGTTTTGTTCTGAAATGTACCAGCCAAATTAAAAATTTACCAGCATGTGGCTGGTGCAAATATTGAGTCCTGGTGTTATCCTTATCCTAATCCTATGACGATGTTTTTTGTTGTAGGTGATGTGGCTGTTCAGTTTGACGTCGAGCGACACTCCATGTCCACGGTTGTGTCAAAAGCCCAGCTGGGCTTCAGCCTGAATCAGTGTATGTACTGTATATCAATTATATGTGCAAGTTGTATACATTACGCACATACATTTACAGCCAAAGTGGAAAGTATGCAAAAAGTGAAAAAAATATTGGTTTCTCCTCAGGGCATACTGCTACCTTTGAAAGTGAGCCAGACTATTTAACTTCATCCACAGCAGAGTCGTTGGTGGAAAGCACATTTTTCAGAGTGGTGGGAAGAATGCTGGGCCACAGTTTCCTTCCTGACGGGCCACTTTAGTTCACTAAATCCAGCTATCGTCCAGGTGCTGCTGAATGGCGATCCAGAGTTAGCCACCATAGCAAAAAAAGACTGTGCTGACCTTGGGGTCAGGTACATCTGTAATGGAGTGACCACCACTAGAGTAGTGGGTGTGCTCTGACTGCCATCCCAACGAGCCTGGCTCTTTGGCATTGTGGTCAGAGCCCCTGTTTGGTACCCCAGAGACCCGGGTTCGAAGCCGGGTGGGGTGACTTCTTCTCCCCTTCGCTACAAATGGTGTCAGAAGTGGGATGGCTTGCCGTGAGGTCATCGGAGGTCCAGCTACTGTGTGAGCCATATGAGGGACTCCCAGGTTAGGTTGACCCTGGTGTGAGGGACCCCAGTGATGGGTGAAGCACCAGTATGTGTGGGGCACCCTGGATGGGAGAATGCGTGAGGGACACCTGAGTGTGTGAAGCGCATGGGTGCGCCTCCTGAAGGGGAAGGCAGTGTGAGATGCGTGAGGGACACCTGAGTGTGTGAAGCGCATGGCTGCACCCAAAGGGGAAGGCAGTTTGATGGAATGACCATCACTAGAGTAGTGGGTAGTGCAGTGCTCTGACTGCCATCCCAGTGCTCTGACTGACATCCCACGAGCCTGGCTCTTTGGCGTTGCAGTGAGAGCCCCTGTTTGGTACCCCAGAGACCCGGGTTCAAAGTCGGGTGGGGTGACTTCTCCTCCCCTTCGCTAGAACATCATTGAACAGGTTTGTTACTTTTCTCAAGTGTTTATTCATGTGTTCTCATTTCCACACATTCACTTTGAGATATCACATTGCATTCTATTTTCTACTTGCTTGAAGGTATGTGAACCTTGACGTAGGCTATGTATTTTGGATGTCTCATGTATATTTTCAACAGAGACAGTTTATTTTGCAGTATTAGCTTTAGCACATTGTGTTCATCTTCACCAGTTACTTAGATGAAGATCAGGTCACATTTTTATCACAAATGTATTCAGAAAACCATGACATTCCAAAAGATTCACATACTTTCAAGCACCACTGTACATGCTGTAAGTTCTATATACTGCAAGTTCCTATAGGCTGCAGGCCAAAGAGTGTACACTTCCCTAACCATTGTTCCTATAGGCTGCAGGCCAAAGAGTGTACACTTCCCTAACCATTGTTCCTATAGGCTGCAGGCCAAAGAGTGTACACTTCCCTAACCACTGAAAACGTTGGGATTGTTACGTCCCAACTAACCCCCCCCCCCCCCCCCAGCTCATTACACCCCCTTGAAGATGATAATGGAGAGAAAGGGGAGCAACAAGGTATGTGTGTGTGTGTGTGTGTGTGTGTGTGTGGGTGGGTGGGTGGGTGTGTGTGTGTGTGGGTGTGTGTGTCTGCATGTGTATGTGTGTGTGTGTGTGTCTGCATGTGTATGTGTGTGTGTGTGTGTGTGTGTGTGTATGTGTGTGTGAAAACAAACTCAAAAATGAACTGCTGGTACCTGACAAAGTCCACCAGGGAGGTGAGGCTTTTGGGTTTAAGTTTTCGTACAGTTTATTTATTTATGAACAAATGACATGCATCTCCCAGGCACTCCCATGAACCAATACTCCCAGGGTGAAAGTGATGGCGTGGCGGCCATCACTTTCAGAAGATATAATATCAACATTTTTTTTTTGCTTAAGTTACACTTTGTTGTACTAAAGCAAGTAAAATCTGAAGCTTTTCCTCCCTAAAAGTCTTGTCCATCTCTGTTAAGAGGTCCAAAGTTTATTTTACTTGTGGTTGGATTTCGTAACATCTGATTGGTCTTTATAGTTACACATTGAAGATAAATTAAACAAACATGAAAATACTTTATTGAGCATCTCTCCATCTCTCTCTACTCACTCGCTCACACACACACACACACACACACGCAAACACACACACACACACACACACTGTGGCAACATCCCACGTACAAACAAGCTGCCCACTTCTGCAGCTGGAGAGCAGCACCATCTATCACCCACTGAGCACACACACACACACACACACACACATGCACACGCACACGCACACGCATACACACAGACAAACACTAACGCTCTCTCTTTCTCTCTCTCACACACACAAAAACACAGAAATACATTGCACACAAACAGTAACACAAACAGACTGGCACACAAATACTCACCCAGATATACACTTATACAGACACAAACTAAGACAAATACAAACACACAGGAACACACCTGAACACATGTGCTCTCACACACAAACACACAAAGATGGACACGCACACACAGACCAGCGCTGTTGCTGCCTGTGAGGATTAGGTTAGTGCTCACACATTTACCTGTAATGAGTTAATGATGCAGGAGGAGAGGGCGCTGGTGACATTAAATGCTGATGAGAAGAAGACATTTTTGTCTGTCTGAGTGTGTGGGTGAGTGTGTGTGTGTGCATGTGTGCGGAACTGCGTGCGTGTGTATATGTGTGTGGGTGTCTCTGTGTCTGAGTGTGTGTGTGTGTGTGTGTGTGTCTAGAATGTAAGAATAGACTTCTAGAATGTTGGGAGAATTCTAGAATGTTGGGAGAATTCTAGAATGTTGAAAGAATAGAGTTCTAGAATGTTGGAAGAATAGAATTCTAGAATGTTGGGAGAATTCTAGAATGTTGGAAGAATAGAATTCTAGATTGTCGGAAGAATAGAATTCTAGAATGTTGGGAGAATTCTAGAATGTTGGAAGAATAGAATTCTAGAATGTTGGAAGAATATGCGAGAGTCGAGAGCAGACTGTACATAAAACGAGTCGTTTGGCAGCCAGCGCACCCAAGCCCACCGTCTCAACTTTTCAAAACAGAACGTTGAACCGCTAACCAAAACTGTAGCCTACAAGAAGCCGTGAATCGCTGTCTAAATTCATTTCAATACACACAGACTAATGACATAGTCATGTTTAACCAATAAACACAAAGGTTATATAAACAAACAGGCATTTATCTGTCATTTGTCAGTCTCTCTATGCGCCGTAAGTTGCCCTTCTTTTGCACCACGGCCCTCTCTATAAGCTACACTAACAGCGCCTATGAATATGAAAACAAAAAAAACAGATTCGATTTTTATTTTGTTCTTAGTTTCACCTGGCGAAATAACATGGTAAAAATAATTTGGCGACCAGAATCACTGATTTAGGCTACATTAAACAGGTGTATGTTGATTTTAGCAATAAGCTGTGTTGTCGTTTAGGTGGGTCGGATGCAGTGACAGATTTATTCAATACGCATGACATACGAAAAGTCTTGGGCTGAACTAGCGATATATACAAAAAACAGCCTGTAGTTTAATGTCAGAAGGTAGAAACAGTTGCACCAAGCCTACACTGCAGGCGATTTATCCCACAACAACCTGTTTGTAATAGTTTGACACTGTTGTGAGATGTTATGTCTTTAAATTGACCCACCAAGCGATATGGAGCAGAAAATGAAAAAAATAGAACAGAATAACATGGTCCCCCTTTTGCACTCACGAAAAAGTATTTTTTTTTTTTTAAAAGAAATGTATTTCAAGAAATGTAGGTTTATTGTGCTTTAAAAATATTTCACCTGCTACACCAGGAATATCTTCAACAGTTTTAGTAAATGTTTAAACTACTACATCAAAGAAAAAACACCATAGAATACCCTCCCTTATTTGCGGACCTGTTGGTAATTGTGTAGTACATCAACATACCTAAAGGTGTCAGACTTACATTGTTTTTTAAGGCCTGTCTTTCTGTGCATACGTGTTATAGTGTGGATGTGCGTGTGTGCGTGTCTGTCTGTGTCTCTGTGTGTGTCTCTTTTCCTCTGCCGAACACAGAGTTGTTTAATAATGCATATGCTGCCCAGTTCTTCGGGGGATTGGCAGAGCAGTGAAATGTTCGAATGGAAGTCATTTTCGCTTGGTAAATGTCCATATCTATACCCCAACACAACACCTGCTGCTTCCAATATAATTTTGTATGTGTGGGTGTCTGGGTGAGAAACCGTTCAGTACTTGCTCTTTTTGAAATACAACAGGTCACTCCTAGTTGCATATGCAGGCTGCAGGGCCGGTGTACTGTCGAAATGGGCTGCTTCGTCGAAATGAGCTACCGACGGTGGCGTCTATCGATTTACGCTACCCCGTCGAAATAAGCTACCTTGCGTTTTTCGCTTACGGTTGTAGATTCAAAGCTAACCTCCGCAGTTTTACAAGATGTGTCTTTGGATTAGATATGTCTGGATTAGAGAGTTATATGCTGTTTGAATACGGTAGGCTAATCATACTTTATACCTTAGTTATGTAAAATATTAACTCATTTATAGGTTATATGCGAAGGCAGTTCATTTCGACAGTCGTATTACGCTATCAAATAAGGCTCCTGAAGGTAGCTCAGAGGTAGCCTATTCTGACAGCCCACTTGACCCATCAAATAATGCGCCCACTGTACAAACACCACCACTCACTCATTTATATGAATACAGGTAAAGGTAGCTCATTTCGACAGGCTTATATTTTGCTGTCAAATAACGCTCCCACTAAAGGTAGCCCATTCTAACAGCCCACTTGACCCATCAAATAATGCTCCCACTGTAGAATCACCACCACTTACTCATTTATATGAATAAAGGTAGCTCATTTCGACAGGCTTATATTTTCTATCAAATAAGGCTCCCACTAAAGGAAAGGTAGCTCATTTCGACAGGCTTATATTGTTCTGTTAAATAAGGCTCCCACTAAAGGTAGCCCATTCTGACAGCCCGCTTGACCCATCAAATAATGCTCCCACTGTAGAATCACCACCACTCACTCATTTATATGAATATAGGTAAAGGTAGCTCATTTCAACAGGCCTGTATCTTCTATCAAATAAGGCTCCTACTAAAGGAAAGGTAGCTCATTTCGACAGGCTTATATTTTCTATCAAATAGAGCTCCCACTAAAGGAAAGGTAGCTAATTTCGACAGGCTTATATTTTCTGTCAAATAAGGCTCCCACTAAAGGTAGCCCATTCTGACAGCCCACCTGACCCATCAAATAATGCTCCCACTGTAGAATCACCACCGTTCACTCATTTATATGAATATGTGTAGAGGTAGCCAATCTTGACAGACATATATCTTCACCCAAATAATGCATCCACTAAAAGTAGTATACCTCATCTTTGTGATACAGGGGACACTGAAGATGGGATAATTTAATGCAATTCAATTAATAACAATGGGCTTGTCTCTTATTCATGATGGATGAGGTCAGGAAAAGGGACAACAGAAGAAACATAACATATTTATTTACAGAAATATATACACTCCATCCAAAGAGGGAAATTTATCCCAACTGTGATGCCTCTAGGAGGGCACATGTGACCTCCAATTGAGCCTTCAAAACCTCCTCAGGGTGTGTCTTGATTGACGTGATGTTGCCGTTTTTCAGAATCTCTTCTGCAAACTTAAAAATGCAATTTTAAGCATTCAGTTACACATCACTGGATAGATATAAGAAAAAGAAATTACTGGGAACACTGAAATCTTTACCTTTAAAACCAAAATCCCACAGCTACTGCTGTCTTGCTGCTTGTCATGGGAAACAATTTGAACAGTCCATTTTTGTCTTGGGACTTCACGGCCTGCCATCCTCAAGAAGTTTCTATCATTGTGTGAAAAGCATAACAAGCATATGCCATACATGACACACATTATAACATACAGAAGACCAAGGACTTCAAATTTTTCTGAAACTTTACCTCCAATTTCATAGGGTTGGCGCACATACCCAGTGGATCAACCAAAGCAGAGTCTTTTCTGACATGTTGACAGTCTATAAATGTTTACCACATTCATGTTTTCCATCACATTGACATATTTATGTAGCAAACCTCTTAATAAAAATTGACCTCTATTGCATGAAGTCAGCAGAAATCCCCATATATTATACATGCTAGAAATAGGTCTAAAGAAAATATAAGAAAGGCACTTACCACTAAAATCCAGTGAGCACCTACATTTACTGGACAAATCCACATTTCTTCCGCTGGGAATTTCTATCTGAATAATGGCATTCATACCAAAATATTGTTAATTGAGGTTACTGGTGTTATATAATAAGGCTAGATAATAAAACAAATACAATTACTTTTCTAAGAGGCTGAAATCGTCCGTTGAACAAACATCCAGCTATCACAGCCCTGAGCTGATGACGGATGACTATAATGTCACGTCCACCACTTGCCTGCTGTTTTTCAGCCAGGATGAAAATGTATGCGTCAATAACCTGTATTGCATAAACAAACAAATAAAGTAAGAAAGGGAAAGATAGAAAAGGAAAACAAAAGTTAATTGCTGAGTTAAAACCACTTACGTCATCAGCCAGCCATTCGGTCCCATGTAGTGTACAGAAAGATGTGTGAAATGGTTTGGTCCAACAAAAGCCTCCACTTTGCCTTGATCTTTTGCAGCCCACAACGTTTTAACTGAAAACACAACATTAATGTTAAATCAGTTAAACTGATGAAGACTTTGCCAAAAGAAGTTATCACAGTACTTGACGAGTACTTCAACAGGTCAGAATAGAGTAGAGGTGCCTGTGCCGCTGGCCTGGCCTGGAGACAAAGGGGTGTGAATACACTCTCTCAAATATACGTCTGGAACAGTATCTTCTGTTATTAACTAGGGAAAGTCAAAACTGGGTCTTGGAATAATACCTTGATTTTTAATCTTAAAAAGCAGTCTCCTTCCATCACAGCATCTCTTACAGCTATTACTTGAGAACCTGAAGACCACACTTTGTATCTTTTAAGTTGGTAACCTTATCTGGGGAGGTGGCTGTGGTGTAATGGCCATCACAAGTAACAAAAAAAGTTGTCAAAGACCGAAAGGTTGCCAGGCTTGACTGCATTACAATCCTAGTACATTTACATGAGGACATGTCATTAAACATTATATGTGAATGGAGTTTAGTGAAGAAGCCTACTTTTATTCACCAATGCAAACAATGATTAATGCATCTTGTAAACAAGGGAATCTCAAGATTTATTTGCTTACACTACAATAGCACTCATTACATTTACCTTTATGCTTTGCAATGGCTGTGCAACAGCCAAAGATCTTCCAGTTCCCTGGCATCTGTCACACTCTTGAGACCTTTAAGAAAATTGTCATAATAAATTAATAATGTCCTTACCTAATTGGCTAAACAAAATTAGTCCATAACATAACACAGAAATAAGTCACATCCAATACATACCCATCTGTCAATATCCACTGACATACCAACCCAGTAAAATCTATTGCTATCTATATTGCTGTTCTCATTTTAATGACTCCTGTATGTCCCCTAATTGGTGATGAATGGAATTTAATGACCAGTGATCTGGCTTCATCCCTTGTTTGGATCACTCTTCTAGTATCTTCGTAGAAGAGCTGTCCATCTGCAGTGAACAATCACAAAGTGATAAACAACAATATTCTCTGAGACATGGATATATTTGAACACACCTTTGCCTACTTACCCTTTACTGTAAACTTCTGAGAATACCTCCTTAAGCTCAACTTCTGAGACTTGGTATACCCTTCCAGGTATTCCCCCCTGGTCAGGTTTTCCAGGATGAGAATGGACGCGGTTTTCCGTGATGTTCCACTCCGGGAGAAAATGGTATTTGTGAAGCTCACATATGTTGTGGAAAGAACTGGTTGCAATGTTCGTTGAACTGCAGTGTGACACTGACACAGACTGTCGGAGTCGACTCCAGCTGGATAAAGACAGGTTCCAAGAGATTTGGATATTTGCCAAGAAAATGCTGAGCTTATTTCGCTCAAATACCTGTGAGAAGACATTCTCACTTTTGAACTTTAACAAGAACCGTGTGAGGACAAGACTAAGTGACTCTCACTTGCGTGACATCATCAAAACCACTGCGTTTGAGCCAGACTTAGCATTTTAGCAGCAATCGAAATCTCAGTACCACCCATCACATTAGTGCAGGAGAGTTACTTGTTTAGTCTTCTGGGGTAGGCTAAATAAATTCTAAAATGTGTGTGTGTAATTGTGATCAAAACTGTCAGTGGTTTGTACTTCTGAATAAGATAAATGTTAGTGCTATTTTCTTGTTCACATGGTATAAATTCCCGTTTACAGTTTACATGCAACAGTGACATAATAGTACCGCATGTTATGTATAACAGTGAATTATGAAGTGTTTTTTTTTTTCACTCAGACTTTTTCTGCATTTTATTACTGGTCTTCAAATATAAAATGCACAGTAATTTTGGTAAACACACATTTTTATTTGTGTTTGAAATGTGAAGACATGAAAACTATGCCATTGCAAAAAAAAAATCATTAAGTACTTCATTTGCATATTATTAATATTATTAGTATTATTAATATTATTATTATTGATATTCCTATTGTGTGTCGTTACAATGGTTGGCCCTCACACATGTTCACCTCGCCAAATCCGGCCCCCCTGGCAAAAAGTTTGGACACCCCTGTTCTAGGGCTACATTCCTACAAAGATTTATGTCCCCCAGACTTCCATCATAATAAATGAGAATTTCCCACTAGCCTGCATACAATATATGAGCAGTTACTCACGGAGATGCCTAATTCGGATGACTTGTGCGCAAGTCATTCATGCAATGACGACTTTGTCTTTTCTTATGATAGCCTAGGCTACTCCGTATTCGGCATCTTTATTTAACCAACCCGAATATCATTGAAATATTTTTGGTGACTCGCAAATGCTTAATTTTTATCAAGCTGTGCATCACTGATTCATCTGCTCCTCCTGTCCACGTGCAATGCTTGAGGCCTATTAAAAGGGGAGTCATTATGACCGCCGCTAGCGAAGCTAGCGATAGCGGTCATTATAGTGTTGCCGCGACTTTTTTCCCTTTTTTTTTTTTTTTTTTTTTTTTTTTTTTTAGCAATTTTCCGTCAACGGTTTCCGGGACACTGGAAGTCAGGGGGACATGAATCTTTGTAGGCATGTAGCCCTAGAACTTCTTCAGCGAATAGAAGCTTTTGGCCCCCAAGGGCCACCCCCCCGCTGTGCCAGTGTCCGTCAAAGAGGGGGAGACCGGCAAAAGTTTTTGCTGAATAACTCAATGAACGTTTCACCCAACGACATGAAATTTTTGTCATATGTCGGTGTCGCAGAGACGTATCGACCCAGCCCATAAACATTCACTTGAAACATAGCGCCACCTAGTGATATGGGTAAATGCAAAAATTGGGATTTTGAGTTGCCAATATCTTGGACCGAGAAGGAGGAAACTGCGCAAAATACGTCATGCACGATCACCACAAAGACCTCTAACACCACAGCACATGCCATAAAATTTGGTCAATAGGGGGCGCTGTAATTGTACAAAATGTCATTTTGCCTATTATCTAGAGAATGCTAACGTTTACAACAATTTTTTTTTATCGTGAAATCTATTGACCCTCACGCATTGAACGCACTGGTCGACGCCCACTTCCAACGAGAACAATTTCCGTGAAATTTTAACATTGCGAAAACGAATCTGAACGAACTCGTCATAGGCCGTTCATGTGAATCTCACCAAATTTGGTATATGTCATCTACAGACAATGCTGACAAAAAGTTATCAAAGGATTTATCTTGACATAAACCGTTCCGAAGTTACACGTCAATGAACAAATAACACGTAGCTTAAAATTCTTCAAATGTCCATATCTTGGCTTTTAATTGCTCAAATGTGGTCAAAGTTGACATGCCATCTCTAAACAGCTTTCTTTTCATGTGTACTCAATTTTGTGACATTTCGTCATAGGGGGCGATGTTTATTGGCGAAGCTAGGTGTCAAAAAACTGTTTTTCTTAAATAATTCGTCAACAATTTTGCCCAAGACAACGATTTTGTGTTAGTATGTCAGGGTTACAGAGGCGTATCGGCCCAGCCCAGAAACACCCACTTGAAGCATAGCGCCACCTAGTGATAAGGGTAAATGCAAAAATTGGGATTTTGAGTTGCTAATATCTTGGACCGAGAAGGTGGGAACTGTACAAAATACGTCATGCACGATCACCACAAAGACCTCTAGCATCACAGCATGTGCCATACAATTTGGTCCATAGGGGGCGCTGTAATTGTAGAAAATGTCATTTTGCCTATTATCTAGAGAATGCTAACGTTTACAAGAACTTTTTTTTTATCGTGAAATCTATTGACCCTCACGCATTGAAAGCACTGGTCGACGCCCACTTCCAACGAAAACAATTTCCGTGAAATTTTAACATTGCGAAAACGAATCTGAACGAACTCGTCATAGGCCGTTCATGTGAATCTCACCAAATTTGGTATATTTTATCTACAGACAATGCTGACAAAAAGTTATCAAAGGATTTATCTTGAGATAAACCGTTTCGAAGTTACACGTCAATGAACATTTAACACGTAGCTTAAAATTCTTCAAAAGTCCATATCTTGGCTTTTAAGTGCTCAAATTTGGTCAAAGTTGACATGCAATCTCTAAACAGCTTTCTTTTTATGTGTACAAAATTTTGTGACATTTCGTCATAGGGGGGGATGTTTATTGGCGAAACTAGGTGTCAAAAAACAGTTTTTGTTAAATAATTCGTCAACAATTTTGCCCAAAACAACAATTTTGTGTTAGTATGTCAGTGTTACAGAGGCATATCGGCCCAGCCCATAAACACTCACTTGAAGCATAGCGCCACCTAGTGATAAGGGTAAATGCAAAAATTGGGATTTTAAGTTGCTAATATCTTGGACTGAGAAGGTGGGAATTGCACAAAATACGTCATGCACGATCACCACAAAGACCTCTAACATCACAGCTCATGCCATACAATTTGGTCTATAGGGGGCACTGTAATTGTAGAAAATGTCATTTTGCCTATTATCTAGAGAATGCTAATGTTTACAACAACTTTTTTTTTAATCGTGAAATCTATTGACCCTCACGCATTGAAAGCACTGGTCAATGCCCACTTTCAACGAAAACAATTTCCGTGAAATTTTAACATTGCGAAAACGAATTTGAACAAACTCGTCATAGGCCGTTCATGTGAATCTCACCAAATTTGGTATATGTCATCTACAGGCAATGCTGACAAAAAGTTATCAAAGGACTTATCTTAAGATAAACCGTTTCGAAGTTACATGTCAATGAACATTTAACACGTAGCTTAAAATTATTCAAAAGTCCATATATTGGCTTTTAATTGCTCAAATTTGGTCAAAGTTGACTTGACATCTCTAAACAACTTTCTTTTCATGTGTACTAAATTTTGTGTAATTTCGTCATAGGGGGCGATGTTTATTGGCGAAAGTAGGTGTCAAAAAACAGTTTTTGTTAAATAAGTCGTCAACAATTTTGCCCAAGACAACAATTTTGTGTTAGTATGTCGGTGTTACAGAGGTGTATCAGCCCATCCCATAAACACTCACTTGAAGCATAGCACCACCTAGTGATAAGGGTAAATGCAAAAATTGGGATTTTGAGTTGCTAATATCTTGGACCGAGAAGGTGGGAACTGCACAAAATAGGTCATGCATGATCAGCACAAAGACCTCTAACACCACAGCACGTGCCATACAATTTGGTCCACAGGGGGTGTTGTAATTGTACAAAATCTCATTTTGCCTATTCCTTTCACAAATCACTCCTACACACTATACAAACACACACAATGTCATTCATTCAAAACCCACATTCATGCCCACTTCCAGAAAATCATTTCCACACAAATTCTCACCTCACAACACTGCTCTACCACACACTCATCATACCAACAGTTCTCACATTTCAATACACTGCGGCGGTCATACCATGTCCGCTATGCAGTACATCTAGTTATCACAAATTGAACCTCTGTAACCACACTGTTTTATGAAATTTGTTTCATATGGTTCACTATAATTGTACTGTAACTACAGAATGGTATAGAATATTTTTTTTCTACATGTATTCCCTAAAAAGACCCACATTTATTGCATAAGGCCATGGCCATCTCTGTGTGTATGTATGTGTGTGAGTGTTTGTGTGTGTTTACTAGCTATGAATGTGTACCCTCTGACATAATGCTCCTCTGCATCAGTGTCTGTGAGAATGAGAATGCGCTGTTTCTACAGGGATCAGTTCACTGCTAACGTGCACTGGGTTTGCTCAGTTGCATCTGGTGGTTCTATTTGAGTGATTGGTCCCCAGCTTTCTGTGAGCTTCAGCTTCTTGGGGCTTTAGGCATGCTTCTTTTTTTCTCTTAACGAATTTGCTTTCATTTTTTCCATGGCTGAATTACAAACAAGAACCTCATAGGACCGTGAACCTAGAACCGCCAAATCCAGATTCGAGTCCAACCTGAGGTCAGTGGCCGATCCTGTGTTTCTCTCCAACTAATTTTCTGTCTCACTCTCTACTTCCCCACCAAATTAACAAGTGACCCCAACCCCAAAACTTTAGAAAGATGTCCTTTCACAGTATGCTGACATACCTGATATTGCCATCAAAAAATTTGATTACCGCCATAAAGTTACATTCAAGTGATACTAGACATTCAGTATAAGGTCACTTGGCTTTTCAATTCCCCTATTTGCCTCATCAGCAATTTCCACTTTGTCCCCAGCTGTAGGGGCTGCACAGCTGTACTAGGGGAACAACGCCAAGCAGAGGAATGTCATACCAAGCACACCCCTCAGGGACATTCTCAGTTCCTGGGCTGACCCAAAAACAGGCCTTACCACACGGAGGAGACATTAGGAGGAGTCAAGCGGACCCCCGAGGCAGGCCGACAGCAGGTGAGTGCAGCGCTGGAGGCGGCCCAAAGGCTCCCAAAGCTCCCAGCTGCTGTGGCTGTGCTGGACACTGCTTCAGAGGGCAGGATAATGCCACGATTGGGTTGGAGAGACACACTACAATATATATACAGTATCCTGCATACTAATGTTAACATATTCACATATTCTGTATACTGATATTGACATATTCACATTCTCTGTATACTAATATTGACACATTCACATACCCTATTGCGTATACTCACAGTACACTTTATCTTTCAACAGTCCTGTTTGTTTTGCACCTCTGGTTTAAGGATGTTATGTGGAATAGGTCACGGTAGATGCCAAATTCTGTAATGATTGTTGATTTGCTTAGGTACAACAATGCCATGGCTACATGGATAAGTAATAGCTCAAGTAATAGTAACTAAAGTAAGTACAACCCCAATTCAGAAAAAGTTGGGACGTTGTGTTAAATGTAAATAAAAAATAAATGTTATAATTCTCAAATCACACAAGCAATATACGTTTTTGAGAATAGTTCAAGGACAACATATCAGTTATTGAATTTGGATTTTTTTATTTGAATTTGAAGCCAGCAACATGTCCCAAAATAGTTGGGACAAGGTCAATAAGAGGCAGGAAAAGTTGATTAAGACTAAGAAAAACAAAGGAGGACACATCAGAGTTAATTATATTAACTGCCAAGATGATTTTGTATATAAAAAGCTGTCTTTCTTGTCCTTGACATGATTTCAGCAGCCAAACTGGTAGGTGTCTTCTTCATCACTTTTTCAAGTATGCTTAAAATGTGACAGATTTGGACAGCACGCTGGCCATTTTACCATCTGGTTGCCCTTATGATGGAGCCACCCTGTTGGAACTTTGGGTAGAGTGCAATTTGCCCTTGTTATCTGGTAATATTAAAGGTCTACCCTCAAAATATAATGTCTGCGTGGCATCTCGTGCTGTTCGAAACCAAGGCACTATTCCACCCCCATATCATCATAGATGCTGCCTTTTGAACTGACTACTAAAACAAGAAGGATGATTTGGCACCTCTGTAGCCTGGAAGATGCAAGACTTTCCCAAAAAGAATGAAAGATTTTCACTTGTGTAACCACAGGACAGTTTTCCATGTTTTCTGGGTCCATCTCAAATGAGCTCATGCTAAGACTGTTCTTCATATGCCCAAATATCGAATTGGTATAGTCAAGTTCACCAAGTTTCCAATTTCAAATTCTTTATTGGAGGGTAACCCCTTGAGATGAGGCATCTCATTTTTGAGGGGGTCCTCAAATCGTCGTAATACCAATAGGCCATCGAAATAGCACAGCTGGCTTTTAAAAGGAATGAGAGTATAAACCCTGATTGGTTTATTGCATGTTATGGCCCGAACACCCCTATGATTAATTAGGTAACTTAAGACCAACCTTTTTGGACCATGTGCCAGGCGCAATGTTCCCTTTTCCCGTCGTCAAAATAGCATATTGTCTCGGGAACGCCCCCAAAACAACTTGGGTGACAGATTTCAGACAGTGTGCATGTGATCGTGAAAATAGAGCCCACAGGATATTAGAATAAAATAGTGCAAAATATTAGTAGTTTAACTTAGCATTAAATAATAACAATTATTATTATGATAGTAATAGATGATGATTTGCCAAGGTATGACGAGGTGCGTGAGAAATTGTTTTAATCTCTGCAAAACCCTCCGTTAGCATGCTATTCACAGAATGCTTATCATTATGAACAGTAGAGGTTCAACCTACAGTATGAGCGGATGATGACCTGGTTATCAGCAATATCAGGAAATTAGGGGCTTTTTATAGACATTGCAAACAATGAACATCAAACAGTTCCTGAGCGATCCACCTTGACAACCTACTTTCCCCACATGCTTTTATGTCCAAGAGACACTGAGGCTGAATGTTCTCGGCTGGAGTGCGGAAAAGACAGTACGGTGAAGGGGGTATGCCATTAAATATGCATGTCAATGCCATTCCCAACATTTCAAAAATGTGTATTGTTTTTGCAATGAGTGGTTAATACATTATACAGAGACACGGTGAGAAAAATTCAGACAAATGTAATATTGATTGCAGTCTAAGTTCTGTTTCCGAATACGTGTTTGTTAAATATTACATGAAATATTTTCAATAATGCATTTGTTAAAAGCAGATACAAGAGGCATCCAGGACCATATAGAGCATTTTTATGAACATGCAGACATGTAGGCGATGATGTCTGAATTTATTGCAGCCATCCTGAAATTTCTGTTCTATCCCTCCATAATGCCTGTCAGTGGAATATTGTAGAAGTTATAGACTGCTTTCAGTGTTTGCCATTTGTAATGTTCTTCTATATTCTGAGTAAAACAAATGTAAAGATGTAAGTCATGTCTTAATAGTCATGCACCCATGATTATGTCATGTATATTTCCAAGAAGCTGAAATGGCCATATTTCCTTGCTCATTTATGTGCTGTTCACCTTTCTGCCTCCAACACATCAGAGATGTCACTAGTATTCACTAGTATTCACTAGTATTCACTATTATTCCAAAATCCAAGCACTTAATAAGTGCTTGCTGGAGATGTCAAGGTTTGTTTACTGTTGCTAAGTTACATACGGTCTTCCTTTTTACTGCTGATATTTGAAACTCAGATGTCCTCAAGTCACTGTACATGTACTGTAGCTACGCAGCACCCATTGTAGAAAATTTGAACAAAAGCCCGAAAGTTGAACAGATTTTAACTTTGAGCGGCTTGCGTTTTTTGAGAGAGGCACAGGCAGAAAAAGCAGCGAGATGTGTCACAAAGACCAAACAGCTTGTCAGACGTGTTGCTCCATAGGAAAACAATTGAATTTGAGCACCTGGCAGCAAAAAAGTGTCGCAGTGTGAATGGCACAATGGTACAATACTTCTTTAAAGCCACTGCCCCCCCTTCAGATTTTTTCTCCTCAAATAGCTAATGGATAGGGTTGCCACCTATATCTGACAAAAGAACGGGACATTTCGGCAACCTAGTCAACCTTTTAGCTTATAAGCAGCGAACTGGTCAGTTTTTCCCCCCGGGACAGACCATTAAAAACCAGGACAATCCGGTAAAACCGGGACAGGTGGCAACACTACTAATGGAGGAGGATTGTTTAGTGCATGGCCTTGCAGACCATTACTCTCACAATGACAAGTTACATGACAAATGCATCAGAGGAGTGGAGTGGATTAACCAGCCATAACACTCACTGACTCCATCCATCCATTCCTCCCTTCTGCACCCACTGACAGCTCCATTCTGGCAGACTGGCTGCTCGTTTATGCATATGGGGGAACCCTGCATCTATCTCCATACATACTTATGTGTGGCTGGGCTGGCCCAGACAGGGAGCTCTTTGTTGGTCTCATGCAGAGGGTTGCTCCCTCTGGGCTGTGATAATGGCTCATGGCTTCCAATGTCTTTGCCTGGGCTCCAAGCAGACGTGTGTAAGGAAAGACAAAAAGGGGGACATGTGGAACGGTGTGGTCTGGCAATGGTGCAACCTCCTGTTACACATCATCATGTCAACAGGCACTGACCAAACAACTGCATTCACACATGATATAGTTCGAATTTCCAAGTTTATTGTCATATATAGAGTTAGAAAACATGTTTCCCTGCACAATAAACTCCCTTTTTGCTGTCCACTTGAATGCCACATGTAATAAAACACATTAACACATAAAATATAATTAAACACATAGAACATAGAAAAAGCAATGAGTAAAATTGAATGAAAGTTTCTGTGCAAACAAGCTGGTCTGTTTGTGCAATGGTCTTATTGAGTCCCATGAGGTAGTAATACCAACTCCTTTTAAGCTGTTAAAGGTCTAATTCTGCAAGAAACTGTTTAGTGCTTGCTCTTTTGCATTGCCATACTGTACACGAAAATGTTCTTCTACCTCAATTGCCTCCATTAGTCAATGAAAGAAAATAGCTGGAAAAACTAGCGAATAAGGAAAAGGCCAACAAAGTGGCATAAGTTTGTTAAATAGTAAAAGCCATGCCACAGTTGTGATTACCGGAGGAGTCTCGTTGCAGCACACATTCAGTTAGTCAAATATAGGTAATTATGTGTGTTTGTTTAGAACATTTATATCTTCTGTTTGGTGTGTTGTGACCAAATAGGCTTTGAAGGATTGTAGCCTGTGACTAGCATAGCTGAGAACCTGTCATTCTCCCTGCTCCATCTCCTCCACCAAACTAGAACAGCCTGTAACAGGAGCACTTTTTTCACCAAAACCAGCTCACAGGGCATTCATTAATACTAGAGACCACCACAAAATTAATAAAAAAAGAAGGCAATGACATCTTTAAGGAGCCTGATGCCAGTAGGGTAGACCGAAATTTCAAGCCTAGAGGTTCTACATTTCACACTTCTTTACCTCCGGCCTGAGGGTAACAGTGTCAAAAATATATACCAAAGTTTAATACCACAAATATAACAAAGTATAGATTAAGTTTCTCAAGAGTAGCTTCAGAAATATACACGCTATGGATTACTGATTACTGAAAAACACATTTCCCTAAATCACAACTGATGTGTGCACACAGATCTACAGCTGCTCCCAACCTTTACATCAGTGGTCCCCATCATATCTAATTGCCAACAAGATAAGGGAACACACATCTCGGGATCTCAGCTGGGCAGGCAAGAGGTGGTGTTGTGTTGTGCTGTCTGGGGCTGTAAATATATAGTTGCTTAGTGGGCTTAGTGTTTTAAAAAAAAGATTAAAGCCACTTGACCATTAAATGAACACATAAATGCTGCATTTGTGTGGACTGTGTATGGTGTGTTTTTGAAAATTCTCTATAAATATTTTCACAATGCCACCTGAGCACTCAGAGGTCCAAAGAGCTTTTATGGTTGCCCGAGAGCACAGACTAGCCAACTTCAGACATCTAGGTCCCTCACAAACCGAGGTGGAGATCTAGCCTGGTAAACCCGCCCCTCGTACTTCATTTCATTTCGTGCAGAGGGTCTGGAACAGAGACCGTCAGAAACGATTTGCTGGAGGTGTAGACTCTGCTGAAGTTTTAAAAAAGTGCCTCTGCCTTTACCTAATCGCTAACGCCTGGTCGTCACGTATGCAATTAGCCTACCTACGCACTACAATTCAAATGTAGCACACAGGGTCAACGTCACAGCTAACGAACACACCTTCTGTTCGCTGATTGGACCGTACTTTCTGCGACTTGCCAAATGCTCCTGAAGAGACTCCGGTCCAGACCCTCTGCACGAAATGAAATGAAGTACGAGGGGCGGGTTTACCAGGCTAGTGGAGATCAGCTTCAGAGAGTAAAAACCTAGCCTGGTAAACCAGCCCCTGATACTTAATTTCATTTTCTACAGAGAATCTGGCAGTGCTGTATTGAGAAACAATTTCTTCCTGGAGGAGTGGACTCTGCTGAAGTTTAAAACAAGTGGCACTGCCTTTACCCAGTCACTAACGTCTGGTTGCCACGTATGCAGTTGACCTGCCTACGCACTCCAATTCAAATGTAGAACAGAAAGTCAATGTCATCCCTCACAAACACTCCCACTGTTCCCTGATTGGCTAGGATTGGCTGGTACCTACAGTAATACACAGCAATGTCAGTGGTACCACAGCCATACCCTCTGTGCAAAATGAAATGAAGTACGAGGGGCTGGTTTACCAGGCTAAAAAAACTCCTCTGAGTTTTTTTTTTTTTTTTACTTTCTAAAGCTGGGTCTCCACCTCTAACAACAAATATGCACATAAATAATAAGAACCCCACCCCTTTACCCCATCACCTTCCCTATATTAAGTAGAAGGACATACTATATACTGTATGTTTCTGCATGGTTGCACGATACTGTTCCACAGGACAAATGCCCCTATCACTGTCACAGCACAGTGCATTTGGAGCTGGTTCTTGCTGTTGGCATCATACAGACTAGCCTGCTGCTTTAGCATGAAGAGGGAACAGAAACCTGTTCTAAATGGGTGAACCATACTGTATTTGTGTTTGCCTGGGCACCGAGCCCCACTGAATGCATTTTCTGACCCAGAAGGGTTTTTCTACACCAGATGCAATACTTGCATCATATGTATATCCTGCATCTGGTAGATACATACACTACCATCCACGAATCAGTTCCAGCACATGAAGGTTTTTACAAGGTTTTCAAAAAGAAACTTAAAGACATGCCACCATGTCAAGTGATTTTGAGCTCAGCCTTAGTGTACAGCACACACACATCCCTTTTCCAGATTAATGCTGCTTTTGCACAGAGCTCCAGCCTCAGGGGGCCTCTGCTCACTGTGCCAGCCCACTGTCTGTACCTCTCCAATGGGTACGACTTCTGTGGGACCTGGGTGAGGCCCAGGCCCCATATCATGATGGTCCAGCTGCTTTGATTGATCTCTGACTGCCAGCAGGGCAGCTGGTTGTGTGTGAACCAGGAGACTGGCCTCTCTGGGTCACCTGGTGATCTGTCAATCAACCAATTAATCTGTCTGTCTGTCTTTAAACATCCAATATTATGGAAAAAAAAAACTTTTGATGGCTTTTGAATGTCTTTTTGGGTCTATACTGCCTCTACACACACTGTAAGTTTGATAAAAATTTAAAAAATGTTCAAATAGTAGATTTACCACTGTTAGAAACTGTGTGCCAAAAACCACCCATTTATATTTCATATTTATATTTTCAAGTGTCTACATCAGCTCCCACCCGAAGAAGAAAGAAGAGCTACATGGTTGGATTGCATTTTTTAAGACAAAGAGGATATTTACCAGAGGACATTTGTAAATGTCTGTTTGTGTGCTTTAACCATTTGAAGGACAACTGCTTCATCAACTGTGGATGAAATAAACTTGGGTTAGCCACCAAACTTTCCACCACTATGATTAATTGCAATCCAAGCCAACTGAGCTATCCCCACACTTGGGAATTAATAAAAATGCATTTTTGTTTGCTGATCAGAAATATAGTATGTTCCATACAACAGAGGCATGGGCAGTAGCAGCTCAGCAGTGCCTGTAGGAATTCTAATGAAAAACAGCCTGTTCTGAACCAGAGGGGTAGAGAGGCAGGCGAAAATGCCTAATCTGACAGGTATTTTCGACAAACTACTTCAAAGACATTTCAGTGGAGCTCAGAGAGCTGTGTTAACTTGTCGTGAAAAGGGCATAATATTAAGGGTGGGTATTGGCAAGGTCTTTAGGATACGATACATATCACGATACATTTGTCACCATACAATTCTATCACGATACATTGCAATACTGTGTACAGTGGTCCCTCGCTATATCGCGGTTTACCTTTCGCGGCCTCGCTGTTTCGCGGATTTTTTTAGTGCATGCAATCTCCTGTACAGTACAGAATGCGCTCAGCTTGTAAAATTTACATAAATCTTCCACCGCTAGCTGTGTGACTCTGAAGTGCTGTATGTTTGCAAGTGTGAACTTTGCCTGTCTGATAAAAGTGTATAAAGTGTGTAGTGAGGGGTTTTACAGCTTTAAAAACATCCATAATAATTGTAGAAAATAAAGCTGACTACTTCGCGGATTTCGCCTATCGCGGGTTATTTTTAGAACTTAACTCCCGCGAATAACGAGGGACCACTGTATATTGCAGTATACTGCAATATTCTACATAGTTCAGTGAAAATGTAAAAATAGAGCTGGATTATCAGTTGCTATTTACAATCTGGATAGTCTTACATCTTATCAAAACTGAATTAAATGAACGTAACTCAGAGTAACTCAATTTATTTTCATATGGTACTGAAAAATAAACATCTGAAGGTAGCTGCCATTACAGCAAAAATATTTATTCTCTTACACAACACTAAACCAGTGGACTCATTGATGTCAAAAGCATAAAGTGTATTGGAGGACAGAGCTGCAATATAAAGTGTAAATTTTTTGGAGTCACAAATTGATATCATATATTGTGAAAATTAGTATCACAATACACTGTGATACCGATGTTTAAATCGATATAGTATATTGTGAAAATTAATATCACACAATAATATTTTTGCACACTCCTACATAAAATAGGAACTTTAAAGCATTGTGCAGGGTGCCAGTCTAAGGGGCTTAAACAGGAGTGCACCACAAACCTCAATAGGAAAATATACATATTATACACTAAATATTTGTTACGCCCCACCTTTTGGTGGAGCAACTTGGAAGAACAAATACGCCATCACTGACCCAAGTGATAAACAAGATACCTTTAAAAGTAACCCAACCAGACAAAAGACATCAGAATAATAAAAATAAATCTACAAACAAAGCCCAAATCATAATAACAAAAATCCCAGGCTGAGAGGCAGCAATACAGCCAGCAGTCCCACACCAGAAGCTTCTCTTGAGCATCAGGAACTAGGTGGTTTTAAGCCCAGCTTGATGACATGGTCGGGTGCTCCTAATCAGGCCAATCACATGGTCACCTGAGCAAGTATACAGAATGGAGAGAGACAATATCACTGGGAACACACATATACAGCCATAACATACCATATACATATAGTAACACAAGCACAATAAATTACAAAATTTAAAAAGACCTACTTGATGTATTACCTGCTTATAGGAACAGCTCACAAGCCACAGTGGCAGGTCTGAAAACTCGAAAACCTATGTTGTCCCTGATGCACAAATATGGTGTGCTGGTGCACCAAAACCGCATGGACAAAACAGTCATCACCACAAACTGCAAAAAAACAAAAAAACACAACAAGAGCGAAAAGCGACCCCATGTGTCACATAATGCAGATCTACTCAACATGACATTTCTGTTCACACGCTGCGATTCAAATGAGGCTGAAAGTGCCCCATCCTTGCATACAGACAATAACCAGAGTGGGCCCCTCTTCCCAAATGCCAAACTTTCTCCCTTACTCGTGGCGGGAGACACAAGGCCTGTGGAAAGCTGGGAAACAAGGTGGGGGGGACAGCACATGTGTTAGTGCTGGTGGTTTGGGGGTGAGGGGGTGGGGGGACTCATTTAAGTCCATAAAGAGACGTTGAAAACAAAACAATTTGTCATGGCGCACTAATAACTGGCTTTAATGTGTCAACAGGGAGGTTTGTCTGTTGCTTAGAAACACCATCTGCCTCTATCCAATGCGCTCTGCATCAGTAGCTCGTGCTACGTCTTCTTCACTAGCAGCCGTGCTGATGACAATCAGATTACCAACAAGGCTTCAGGGAGCCTGGTGAGACCTTTTTTGTAGTTTGAGCGAAAACACTACCCAGGAATACTGGTTAGGTGGCTGCCTTTCATTAGGAGCAAACAATTACCCTCTTTGATTTCATTTCCTTTGTTGCTGTCCTAGCCCCAAATCTGAAAGCATGAGAACTAGTGGGGGTTATGTTCACTGCTCAGGTCCAGCTTAAGGTTTTTTCTCTTTTTTTCATGAGGAGACCTTCATCAATATTCTTTGTTCATTAAACATGACACTTACATTAAATGTAAATTTGTAAGTCTTGCAAAGGGTTTCAGGTACACTCCTGATCAAAATCTTAAGACCAGTTGAAAAATTGCAAGAATTCACATTTTGCACTGTTGGATGTTAAGAAGGTTCTAGGTGGCGCTTCAAAATGCAAAAAGAAGAAATGGGAGTGAGACAAGAAAAAAATTGAGTAAGCAATTTATTGCAAACAATCTTTAAACTGAAATAGGCTGTTCATCAGCTGATCAAAAGTTTAAGACCAAAGCCTATAAAAGCCCAAATCGTCACAAAAATATGGATTCAGTGTCATTTTCTGTCAGGTATCCACACTACCTTCGTCACGACCTTCTGATGGCAAAGGCAAAACAGCTTTGTCTCTTTGAACGAGGTTGGGTTGTTGAGCTGCATCAGCAAGGCCTCTCGCAGCGTGCCATTGCTGATCAGGTTGGACGCAGTAAGACAATCATTTTAAACTGCTTAAAAGATCCTGTGGGTTATGGAAAAAAGTCAAATTCACCAGCCCTAAGCCAGAGGATCCGATTGGCTGTCCGTCAAGACCCGGGACGATCCCCGACCCAAATTAAGCTTGTCACTGGTGCCAACTGCAGTCCCATAACCATTAGACGGCATCTGCGAGAGAAGGTTTTTAAGTACAAAAAAGGTGTTTAAAGTGTCCTTCAATGGCACAAAATTGCCCATTTGGAGTTTGCACGAGAACACGAAACATAGGACATTGAAAGGTGGAAGAAAGTTTTATTCTCTGATGAGAAAAAAAATAACCTTGATGGTCCTGATGGCTTCCAACATTACTGGCATGACAAGGAGATCTCACCTGAGATGTTTTCTACACAGCACAGTGGAGGGGGCGCCATCATGATCTGGAGGGCTTTTTCCTTCAATGGCACAATGGAGCTTCAGTTTGTGCAGGGGTGTCAAACGGCAGCTGGCTATGTGGAGATGTTGCAGAGGGCATCCCTCATGACTGAAGGCCATCATCTGTGTGGTAATGACTGGGTTTTTCAACAAGACAACACTGCAGTTCAGTTAGGGTTAGGGTTGGTCTGGAACTTCCTCCATGTACAGCATTTAAATTAAGAACAAATTCCAAACTCACCTTGAGTTATACATGATTTATGTAAAATAAACAACAAATTTCTAATTGGTCAAATTGGCGTGTCGTTTGGACTTGCGAACCCATTTCGGCGAATTTGAAAGGTACAGACGTCCCAGTAATTTTGGTTGAAATTCCCAATGATGTCAGTGTGAAAAGGCCTATAAACATCAGTCCCAGGCAGTAAAGCACGCCATGCTGGTCTGCGTCTCAGTTTTTATAAACAAGTGAAAATCAAGGTACGAAGTGCTTCTCATGCAAAGTTATTTGATTTCAAAGTGACGCTAAAATGAATAGAAGTCAATGAAATGCTAAATGCTACTGGGCCCTTTTCGGGTTGCACTTTCCTCATGGGGGTGTCAACTCCGGCATATGTTCCCACCAAGGGGGTAGGAACATATGGTAAACCGGAGAGAACACAGCAAAACATATTTGCTTCGATCGGAAATCTGTCATGTTATTGCCTTGTAAGAAACGTTTATCTGAAATTGTGCTAAAAATAACGTCACAAATCATGCGACGGCTAGTGAGTTTCTGTCGCACAGGAGAAAATTTACCGTACTGTTTGGATAACAAGCCGTAGCCATAGTCATGCCAGTTTACTTTTCTATTCATGTTAGGGAAACATTTACATCAGCATTTCTCAAAAAATACGCTTAGAAATTGGTATTTGTTTTTAAGCAGAATCTCTGTCTTTATGGATTTTACTATTCGATGCAAGTGAATTGTGAAAGATGGCTAAGCTAAGCTACATGTTATAGCGAGGTATTGTGGTGGAAAACCCATCCAGTCTGCCAATTCATAGTCATTTTAGTACAAAAACAGTTGAACTTGGTTGTTGACAAAGACTTTATTCACAAAGTTTGCCTAGAAGCATGTAGACCATTGTCAATACAATACAACCACTGCATAACAGAGTGAACCCACCACAACAGCTGTCGAGTCTCAAGAGACAATAGAGTTGATCAACCCGGAGAGTGATCTAAGAAGCATCCCAGAAGAATCTCCCAGGTGTACCTCCCAGATGAGTCTCTCTGTGCTGCTCTGAGTCTCTACCTTTTAAACCCTCTTACAGCCCCTGCAATGTATTACAGTTTTTCTCCATTGGTTTAGGTCATTTCTTGAAACTGAGATGACATTCCTATAACTATAAGGTCATTTGCCCAAACAGTCTTACAATTCTGCGCAACATTTCAGATAACCAGCAAAATGTCATATGTCTCCCAAAAGTGTTCATTCATGCTTCAAAATTAAATCGTTTTCCCATATACATAGTCAGTACCATAAAAATGGCAAAGATCCTTCTCAATTGCTTCGGCCCCTTTTTTGTTCATTTAGTGCTTCTGTCAAAATAACGTGGATGGTTCAGCACAACTACATGGATCACCTGCAAATGCTCATATCTCTTCCAAAACAGTTTACCCTTGTGTCAAAACTAAATTCCCTTCTCACATAAATAGTCAGTGCCCCCAAAATGCATTGTTCCTTCGGCATTGTGTAAGCACTGCAAGTCAAAATGCTTAGACGTTTTGTCATTATGGCAGAGGTCTAGCTAAAGGAATACAATTATGTATAAAACTGGGAAATGAGAGCAGCCTCCAAAGTTTGACACCACACACACTGCACTCATTCTGCTGAGGATATTGTAACTTGTAATTTAAATTTTTATTCACACATACAAGTACATTTCACACATTAGAGAACCTAAAAGGAAAATGAATATAGTATTCTGTGTATACAAAATATAAACACCCACCAAAAATAACCAATAAAGTTTCAAACATGTCACTAGCCACTGTTGCTGTCGCCCCCCACCCTTTCCTGATCACCATCCTCATCCTCCTGGCCATCCATCCGCTGCTCTCTGTTGGGCCACAGATTTTCATCCACGTCACATCTGATGTTTTCCCTTGCGATGCAGCATGGGAAGAAGCGGCGTAAATATATCTGAGCCATCCCCTACACTGATCACCAGTGACATACTCAGAGCCAGCATCCATTGCATTGAGCAGGGACCTCTGATCTTGAGTGTGGTGTTCGTAAACTCTCCACCTCCAACTCCTCAATTGAATTGAGGAACGAAGAATATGGTGATAGTAACACATTACGCATCCTTTAATGAGTGGTGAACCATGCCCTGATGAGTGGGCCACGGTGGAAGTTCACATTGTCCCACACAATGACAAACTGTAGTAGGTGGGGACCTTTGAGACCCCTCTCATTTTCTAGGGCTAAATCCACATACAGTTTTTACCAATCATTTTCACCCGTGTCTCAATACCATGTCTACTTTTTCAAAACTCTTACGTAACACAATGTGCTTCACCAACATGCATCTGACCACATCAGTTAACATTTGCTGCCAAAAGCACTACAGCTACCAAAACTCTTCACATTTCACCCAAAATTGCTACTGCTGCCGTAACTATAACACATGCTGTCATCGGCAAGACTACAGTGGCAGTCAATGTCCAAACGCAAACAACTTGTAACAAATCACATAAACTCTAACTTTTGTCCTACAGTTTGTCACATTTTGTATGTGTAATGTAAATACACACTTTGAACTGTACCATGTGTTACCTTCACCCTGTGCTTACATATATTACATTGTGTTCCACAGCAGAAAAGTTCAGATCGCATTACTGGCATCACTTAGAGTTCCTAAAAGTACAGTATGTTATACTACAAAAGGAAATCCATTTAAATGTATGTAAAGACAGTTGTCTGTAGAAGTTGGTTGTGGCCCCACCTATTGCAATGCTGATCTATGGTTCTGCTGCATTTTGGTTAGGCCATGACTTACAGTACATACTGGTAATGGAACACACAGCAATATCAACTTTTTACATGGTAATTTGTTGCCCACAAATATGCAAATGTAATCTCTTTGTATACCTGGTAACAAGCTATACTGTAACAATTCAAAATTCTATAGAAATGGATAAGTAAGTATAAAAGTGCTAATTATTACTGTAATAATTATTTGGCTAAAAGATGATTGTCTCAACTACATTATTTCAGTTGTATGACAAAATGCAAAATGTTGTGTTTTGGAACATTGTTTTCGTTTCCGTTTTGGTAAGAGTATCCAAATGTCTGCAAAAAATTAGCTGTAGTTGCACATACTTTTGTTGGTTGTGAACATCAACTGAGAGAAGTACTAATGAGTTTTGGTTGAAGTGGTGATTGAGCGCAATTGTGTCAAAGCAAAGTGAAAGAGAACAGTGTTTGGCTCCCATAGTCTATGGTTTATGCAGAAGTGTTAAGAGTTTTGAAAAAGTAGACATGGTATCGAGACACGCGTGAAAATTATTGGTAAAATCTGTAAAGACGATACAGAAAAAAGGAGAAGCTTCTTGGTGTTGTACGGGCCCAAGCTTGCAATGTGCGTGTGTAGAGCGTGGCACATTAGGCTGCACTCGGCGCCCTGCTTCTGCCATTGTGAGGCGATGGTTGATAACGTGGTCGGTAATGGTGGCCCGAATTTCATTTGGCCTCTTCCTCCTATTCCACCACCACGCACCCTCACTCCTCCTCTTCCCCCTCCTCTACCACGGATTCAAAATCAAACACAACACCTGTCAGGTAACTCAACAAACTGTTGGATTGGTCATCTGCGATCTCCTTTGTTAGTCAAGACCTGATTTCACCTGTCACCTATTCACCTGACTGTCATGAATTTATGACTTGTTCCAAAAAATGTATACTGTATTGTATTATATCCTTAACTAATTTTTAGAATTGAGCAAACTATTTTGCATATGATGACTTATACAATGAAATTGTGCTGACATGTTTTGAAGAGAACAACCATTACACTGAGAACCAACTAATTGGGATTGATTGGCAAGATCTATTTATTTGGAAAATGTGCTAAATGTAGGCCAGTTGTGTTAACTGTAGGCTACTTGTACATAACCATTTGCAAAGATGCACTAGACATTGGAGACATGTACAAAGCATTTGAAATTTGATGAAAGCAATGAGAAATGCCATTCTGTTGTGAAAAATTGCAAGTTGGTTTAGGAATTTGTCCATGTTATTTTGAGAATGTCATCTCAGTTTCAAGAAATGAGCCAAACCAATAGAGAAAAATTGTAATAGCACTGTGTACTTTCTCCGAGACTCAAAATGTGCTTACACTTTATTTCCAACCACCCATACTTGACCTTTAACAACCCACATTTAATTTCAAGAAAAGTCCCCTATTGTTTTCCATTCAGTGTCTCTGAACTTTTCACCTGTTGTTTTGTGTGTGTGTCTGTCTGGACGTGCATGCACCTGCAGCATCTCTCTTATTTCCTGTGTATGTGCATGTATGTGTCCAATTTCTGCATGACAGCACTTTTGCTTTGCGGGCCTTAGGTTGGCATAGCAGAAAGAATCTACAAAGCTTATTGTAACTCCTCTGTTTTGTTTAGCATTATCTTGTAACAACTTTGTTTTTGTTTAACACACAAAATAATTACCACAGTATGTACATGCTAACTAGCTAGCTCCCTTGACATGCTGGCTTGCAAGACTGCCTGGAACCAAAGTTAGTTGAAGTCCCCACGTACAATATTAGCCTCCCACTCCAGTAAGTGATTGCAGCTATAACGGTAGAAAAATACTTATTAAGAAAATTATCGTACGCTATCTGATTTCTCATTGAGCATCTACCACTCAATTTATCGTATTCGGGTTCGTTGGCCGATGTGACCGTACGTCACCACACACTTGCGCAGTTGCCTGGTGACAAATTAAAAATTTCAGAATCTTGCTTCAACGGCTCCCATTGAAAACGACGCCATCCCACGGTCCATTCTCTTCTACTGTCTATGGTTCCTACCCCCTCGGTTCCACCATCTTTTCAGTGTTCCAGAGATAATCTCTACACTTACAATCTGGTTCAGGTTCCGCTGCTGCTTCCGGTAAGTCACTTGACTTGTATGGAATTTTAACAGAGCAGCAACCAACTACTGCAAGGTACTCTGTAAAAACAGTCTTTTTACTAAACAATTTCTACACATACAAAGTTCTCAATGCCTTGTTTTGCCAAGACCCTTGTTATACTACCAAGGACTACTTATGTTTTTTTAATGGTTTAAAAAAAGAAATATCTTCAAGCTTCCTTGAGCGTTAAGATAAGAGTGTTTCCCAGACGCCTTCTTAACGCCCTTCTAAGGGCCCGTCCCCACCAAAGCGGAATGCGAAATTGCGGTACGGAAAAGCGAAATATGCGAAATGCGAAAAAGGTGTCCACACCAGTGGAGCAAAATTGCGGTGCGATTTTTTTTATTTCCGCGTTCTATTTCGCTCTGCACCGACAATCATTAAAGTGAGCGTGAGTGCAAAGAGTTGTTTAGACGAAAATGGAGACTTCAAGTAGCGACGATGATGTCCTACGGATTAGCCTGGTAAGGCAAAAAAGAAAGTTTTGGGTCCACCCGCTGTTGCGGCGAAGGCAACAGCAGGGTGAGTTTCACCAGCTCATCCAGGAGCTTAAACTGTATAATGACAGGTTTAAGCAGTATTTCATTCCATTGACAAATTACCATCTCTTAACAATTAACAACAATTAACAATTACCATATCTCCCAAGTTCAGTGGCAATCCGAGCCCAAACATTCTCCTTCAGCTCGGAGTCAACATAGTCCGCTCTACTTTTGTCAAACAATACCGGGTTATTACTTACTAACGTAATAAGTTGCTCTCCCATTTTAATGTTTTTGTGGTGCTGCTTCTGTGCCGGCGATGCTTATGTCACAGTAGAACACTGTCAAGTCGTTTTTTGATTGGTCACACCCTCTTTTTCGCTTGCGAAATTCGCTATAAAAACAGACAGATTTGTTACTTTTTTCCGCAGCGGATTTTCGCTTTTTTTTGTACACAGAATCATTAGAACACATGTGTTTGTTAATTTGCGAATTTCCGTGCGGATATTCGCGCGGAAATTCCGCTTTGGTGTGGACGGGCCTTTACCGAGGTCCTAAGAACCTTCTTATCTGCCATCTTAGGACCTTATCTGCCTTATCTGCCTGGAGCGCAATGAGCAATCGATCCCAGAATGGCCGATTGGAGCGCATAGTTACCATAGTAAAATCAAAGATTTTAGAGCGCTACTCTAGAATCATTGGTAAAATGCTCCCAACTGAAGTGGTGGTACAACACGTGGCGTCCGACTGGACTCATCATTACAATACTGGCTAAAAATAAGACATTTGTCGTCCGGCGCGCACAAAAACAAATTGACACATATAATAATTACCGAAACACACAAAAACCAGGGAAATAAAAATGGAAACACAAAATGAAATCAGTACGTCATTTCATTTAATGTGTATATTCTGATCTGTCTGATATAAATCTGCAGTATGAGGAGTAAATATGTGAAAAACTGAGAAGTTGGTGTCCTCTTGTCATGAACGACAGGGAAAAGGGGGAAAACACGATCAGGAGAAATGGACGTACTGCATTAAAGTTTTTCTCTATCGCTTTGGTACATTTTTCGAATCTTTCTTGCAATTTGCATAAGATCAAGTGCATTTCTCAAAACAGTTTGGACAAATAGCAAAACACTGTGGATCACCTGCAAAAGCCCGTTTCTTACTCATAATCCTTAGTTCATTCCTCAAAAGCAAGTTTTTGTGTCAATATACGTGTCAGTGCCATCAGAATGTTTAGTCATTGTGTCAGTGTGTACGGATAAGACAGTCAAATTCATTAGTCATGTTGGCAATTGAATAGTGCACTTCGAAGGGACATTTTGATGTAAAATGTGGTTTAGGTGTGATAACAAGTGTTATACATTTGACCTCATATGATGTATATGTATGAGATTGATTGCAAAAGACAAGATTCACATTTACAGAATGATGGCAGACATTGACATTGCAGTGCGTAAAGAAAAAAAAAAGACAGCACTGCACAGAACAAAGGTAAAATACAGTAAGTAAACATAGGTCAAAAACATAAACACAAGTCATACAGTAAGTAAACAAAAAATATGAACATCTCCCCAAATTCTAAATCCTAATGCTGATCTTCAGCTTCTTCATGTTCCTGTCTGTCAGGCCACACATTTTCATCCACATCACGCTGTTGTCCAATTTCTTGTCCTTCCATTGTCAGACATTGTAACTTTGTATTGTGCTCTGGTTATACAATTTCCAGTAGATTGTTCATGAGATGCTCCCTTTAGCTCATTCAGAAAACTGTTGATCATTGGTTGATCAACTCTCTTCATTACAGAAAGTCTAGATTCAAGCAATTTACCAATTTAGATCATATTTACAACTGCCTTATGGTAATGTATAGAAATGTGCTTGAAATATTATGACAGCTTGGTAAATCATTTTGCATGTGAGGACTTATATGATGAACTATAGCCTAAATGTTTTGGGGAGTGAGACTATTTGATAGATTCCCATAACAAAGCATTTTGACTGGCATGACAAAAGCAATTGATAATGTAAGAAAAAACTGAGAACTGTACACAACCATTTGCATGGATGGACAAAAGCATTTGCAGTTTGTTTAATGCAATGAGAAACTGCCTTTTTCATCTGCACAAATGGCATGATGGTGTGACAATTGAACAAGAACTTTTGAGAATTTCAATTCTGATGTGAGAAATGTACCAAACCAATTGAGAAAAACTAATATCTCCTTGCTTAGTGTCACATTGCTTTACCTGCCTGAGGGGGGTGCTGTTTTCACTGTTTTGTCGCTAAGAAGGGTGTTAAGAAGGCTACAGAACCTTCTTAGAGATCCTTCTTAACGGCAGGTCTTCTTAGGCTAAGAAGCATTTTGGGAAACACGGTTGCTTCTTACGGGAGCCTTAAGAAGGGTCTTAAGAAGTTCTTAACGCTAAGAACTTCTTAACCGCATCTGGGAAACCCGGCCATTGTTGTTAACATGTTCACCATGTTTACATTATGCTTACTCAGATTACATGTTTGGGCATGGCCATAGTTGACCATGGTTGTTTACCATGTTTTATAAGCCTAGCACATTTTCTGTTGTGAACAACCAACAAAACCCACTGTAGGCTATAATACTCTATTGTTAGGTGGGCGTATAAACACACACACACACACACACACACACACACACACACACACACACACACACACACACACACACACACACACACACACACACACACCCCTATTTCTTTTTCAGTCTCATTTTACTTGCACCCTTTCTTTGCTTTCACTCTTATTGCCACTCTCACTCATTTGCTCTCATCTTTCCTTTCATTCCTTCTCCGTCTGTCTGCTCTGCATCAGTGGTTATCAAACCAGTGGTTAGTCTTGTCAGGCACAGACAGGTGAGAGATGCCTGGAGTTGTTATTGACCACAGGGGATCATTAGGGCTGTGCAGCACCATGGAGTCCCTACGGAAATTCAGCCTCAGCCCTCGAGGGTGAACTTTAACACAAAGCATCATGCTCTTACTCAGAGGACTGAGTGTGTGTGGGGTGGATAGCTGGATGGATTTATCAAGTAATTGCTTGGCTTTTCATGTGTTTGTGTGTGCATGTTTGAGGGAGAGAGAGGTATGTCCATCTCATTACCCATATCAGTGTGGCTTTGTTCCAAAAAGCCTACTGCAAAGTGTAATGATGTGATGTGCTTTTAAAAGCAAGGTTGGAAGGGCAGTCTGAGCTATTAAGGGTGGAATTATTAGTGGGTGTGCCCTTCTCACATCAGGGCTGTGGAAATCAAAACAACCACTTATGAGTGCCAACGTTAGCCTGCACCATTGTTAGCCTGCACCATTGTTAGCCTGTGCCATTGTGCTGGCAGCCTGTGATGTGTTTCACGTCATGCCAAAATCATTATGGTAAAGAGCAACTGCACTTTTACTTCCTGATTTTGATGTTTTTTTTTTCCTTTTCAGGTACAATTATGTTCTTTCTTTACTAAAACTGTAATGACCGCTTACACATCACAAAAAAGATTTGCAGGAAAACTTTGCTTCCCTGTTGACTAGTCAACATTTTTGATACTGTATGTTTCTTCATTAACCGTATCTTTAACAACACAGCAAATGATGGACACAGTGTTATTGCATAGCTATGTAGAGCGATATCTTGCGTAATCTAGGATCTGTTTTGACCTATGCTCACACTTCAGTATTGCATCTAAATGGGGCTGTGCAAATGTCTAACTAACGCACAGCATAGAATGCTGACCTTTTAAAGAGCTGCTGGGTGAGAGTTACCCTGCTGTGGCCCCTGCCCTGCTGCCCCCACCCCTCCAACCCTCACTCCCACCCCTATTACCCACTCTTCCCTCAAGCAAGCAGTCAGTCAGTGGGTAACTGTCACAGCACATGTGGAAAGCACACAGCAGAGCAGTTGTTTGTGTTATCAGTGTTATCTGCAGGTAAGATGGTAGACTCCCAACCTGTTACATTGATTTCCTTTTCCTCAGTTGTCAGGGTAATGCGTTTTAAAAAGGGATTTGGTAACACTTTAGAATAACAGATGCTTATAAATCATTAGTAACACTTAGTAAATAATTAACTTATAATAAACAAAACATTTACATTCATTTGTCAATGATTAGGAAATGCTCTGTTAATATTAAACAAAGAGGTTGCTTTTCATTACAAAACATTAGTAAATGATAACAAAATGCTGAAATAAAATAATTATTAAATAATTACAAACATTTAAATCTGTTTGCAAAACCCAACCAAACTCAAATTAATTGTGCATCACATGTAATCATTGGAAAATGTTATTTGTAAATAGCCAATAAACTATTTTGAAATAATTTGTATCTATATAATTATTACATTAGGATTTTCTTGTAAACCATTAAGTGTGATTGAAATGAAAACCATGAAAACATTAACTATAAACATCACCGACCAATGTGTGAAATTATCATTTATAGAATGTCGGTATCTACTGCATCCAATAGTAGACATTGAACTAAATATGAACAAAACATTTAGATGTTGTTTATAAATGATTAGGACATGTTATACTAGAATGTATTGCCTTGGCAATGTGCAGGCATAATTCCAATGAGAAGTACAGAAAACATTAAATTATTGATTACTTGTTCATATGTATCTAAGCTTTTATTCAACATTTATATAAAATTCACCTCTCTTGTTTTAAATCATTTGTTAATATATTTCCCAATGATATGCAACACATCTACAAAATTAACTACATCCCATTTGAAGTGGAAACATTTTCTCTCTCATATACAAACACTTACGTCAATATCTGTAACTCAGTCTTACTTTTAACAAATGATCTATTAGTGTTTACAATTTATTTACAAAGTGTTTTGCATCCCCTAATCTAAAGTGAAGACATGCCCTTACATTGAAACATTATTTCACTTTGTGTAACTCAGCGTTACCTTTTACAAATGATCTATTAGTGTTTACAATGTATTTACAAAGTGTTTTGCATCCCCTAATTTAAAGTGGAAACATGTCATCATATAGAAACACTTACCGTAAAATACCAAATAGTACCCCGGGCTATTATTTGTTTCAATCACTTCATAGACCAGGCCTTTATTTGAGACCAGGCGGCTATTTGGGAAAGGCAATTAATTCCTTCCTCACAAAAACTGTGAAAATATGGTTCTCAAATTCTTTCAATCAATTTACCATTAAAACATCCCTGTCATAATAGTTCATTCCATGAAACACCTGCGAAACTCCCCCGAAACTCCAGCCTGTGGTACAGTCCCTCGGTTCCGCACGGAAATCAGGACGATCTGAGAGTTTGCATAACAGAACTACGTTTGCGTCTTTAAAATGCTGAAAACCAATAAACCGTGATGCTTTGCTAGTAGACAGATGAGAGATGATAACAACCATGAAATGTACGTGAGTTTGACAAACAATTGTTACTTCGGAATGCCTGTAGCCCCATTCTCTTCACCTCTCGTAGAATTGCTATGTTAATGAAAGGTTATTGCAAATGATGGCTTACAACTGAACCCTTTTGATAACATGACCTGGAAGAAGAAGAACGTGTGGCGTCAGTTTTGGTTTGGGTTTTTTTTTTTTATAGATTAGACCGGGCATTTATTTGGAACCGGCCTTTATTTATCAAAATATACAACGGCACCCGGCATTTAAAGGGAACCCGGCGGTTAATTGGAACTCGGCTATTATTTGGTATTTTACGGTACTTCAATGTGTGTAACAGAAAATTACCTCTTACAAATGATGTTGCCCAATGTAGCCAACCCAATGTATATAAATGTTGAATAAAAGTTTAGATACATATGAACAAGTAAACAATAATTTAATGTTTTCTGTACTTCTCATTGGAATTATGCCTGCACATTGCCAAGGCAATGCATTCTAGTATAACATGTCCTAATCATTTATAAACAACATCTAAACGTTTTGTTCATATTTAGTTCAATGTCTAATACTATTGGATGCAGTGGATACAAACATTTAATAAATGATAATTTCACACATTGGTGGGTGATATTTACATAACTTAGTTAATGTTTTCATGGTTTTCATTTCAATCACACTTAATGGTTTACAAGAAAATCCTAATGTAATACTAATATAGATACAAACTATTTCAAAATAGTTTATAGACTATTTACAGATAACATTTTCCAATGATTACATATGATGCACAATTAATTTGAGTTTGCTTGGGTTTTGCAAACAGATTTAAATGTTTGTAATTATTTAATAATTATTTTATTTCATCATTTGTTATCATTTACTAATGTTTTTGTAATGAAAAACAACCTCTTTTTTAATATTAACAGAGCATTTCCTAGTCATTTACAAATGACTGTAAATGTTTTGTTTATTATAAGTTATTTACTATTATTTACTTATTATTTACTAAGTGTTAATAATGATTTATAAGCATCTGTTATTCTAAAGTGTTACCAAAGTAACTAATATCAAAATTTTTCTGGCACACCACTGACAAAAACACATAGACTGGAGTTAGAGTAGTATGGTCTGTCTGATGATCCCAATGCACAATCACACACCAGTTCAAAGATGTGCAAAAACACAGAAATATATTACAGTATACTCATGTCTGCTGGATACTGTGTAAACATTTTTTTATGCTCCTCTTACCAAGCTCATTACTGATTTATTTGCTACAAAATTGCCCCCTCTTGATATGTAGGCCAGTTTGTATTCAGTTATGTCCATTTATAAATTATTGAAGCGGCTTTAATTGAAAACCAGCATACAACATCTCCTTTAGTTTTGTCATCCCAATAACATAGTACAGAGTGGCGGTGCCATACTTTCCTATGGCATCTCTATACTCTGTCTCTTTGTGTCTGTCTCTTTCTCCAACTATCTCTCCCTGTATCTGTCTGTCTTTCCCTTACTGTAATTCTTCACCCCCTCTCTCTGTATCTCTCTTTCTTTCATCCCTATATGTATGTGGGTGGTTAAAATGCAGTTGTCATAAGCTGATGAGATGGGGCACTGCCCTCTCCCCCTCCCTTGCTGCTCCTCAATTATTTAACGTCAGCACCTCACCACACACGCCTGAACCGGAGAGCATCAGGATTCATAAAGGCTTATCAGCTTGGTCTCACCCTCTGATGCTCTGCCTGCCTCTCTCCCACTTATATTTCACACTCCCCCCCTCTCTACATCAAACTCCCTTCCTATCTCTAACTCTCACACTCACAAAGACACAAATGCATGCACAATCATACACATTCTCTTTCTCTCTCTGTCTCTCTCTGTCTCTCTCTCGTTCGCTCTCTCTCTCTCTCTCTCTCACACACACACACACACACACACACCAGGAATGGAAATTGGCACCAGCCACCAGCCAAATGCTGGTAAAATGTAAAAGTGGCTGGTAGATTTTGGACACAAAATAATAACTTACTGTTGAGTGGCTGGTGATTTTTACCATTTCTTTGTCAGTGGCTGGTAAAGGTCCACATTTTGCAACGTTAATTTCCATCCCTGACACACACACACACACACAAATATTCAGTCACACACATCCATAGACATACTCACTCACGCACACAGACACACACACACCCCTTTTAAATGCATAAATGCACACAGAAGTGGGGAAAACAAATTTCAGGCGCTGGCAGTCGAGACAAACTTGTAATCTGGGTTCAAATGTGTTTGCCTACTTGCTGAAACATGCAGCGCTGCAGCACACAGGACTGTGCTTATTGGAGACAGCAGCTGCCTATGCTAAAGCAGACTAATTAAATTCAGGGTGATTTCACAGCCAGCCTTGAACCTGTCTGCCTTGGGACTTGGCTGAAGCTACTAGGTTTTCTTTGATTTTCTTTGATTTTGTGTCATTGTAACAAAGTTGTGTTTTATGTGAGGTATCGTAGGTGTTTACATAAATTACATACTTTAAGGTCAATTTTTTATACTTGTATGTGTCTCCAGGTTAAACATATTAAACTAGTATTTGAAACTTTGATACTTAAGTGATTTAGTAAACAAAATTCAGCAGTGCATTGTTTGATTTGTTTGACCTAATACATTTATTATCAAACAAGTACACTTATTAATGAATTTATCTCAATCCTAGTACTCTAGCCCTGTATAGTGTTAAGACTGGGAGAGGGGGGGGGGATAGAGAGAGCGAGAGAGAGGGTGAGAGAGAGAGGGAGAGTGAGAAAAAGAGAGAGCGAGAGAGAGAGAGAGCAATGCACAGGAAGAATGATCTCACACTGAAGGTTAGCATGTTGGTGATGTCAGGGCTAATCAGTGGGTGCTGGCGCCAGTGTGCCAGGTAAAGACGGTTGGGGGTGATAGAGGGGTATGGGGTATGAGGGTGGTTGAAGGGAGCTCCTGCCGTGCCTTTTCCTGCACATAGCCAGCACCCTGACTGTGCACCCTGTTGCTTTAACCCCAATCTCTCTATCTCTCGCTTAAACAAGAAACACAGGTGTAAGCTCAAATACTAACAAAATTATGTCTACACCCATAGGCTCATAGTGTGCACACACATGCATACATTCTCTGCATGCTCGCTCAGGGGCTTGTGTTCTTGTAGGTAACTCTGTAATAATGGCTGGGTTTCCCAGTTAAGAACCTTCTTAACGAGTTAAGAAGGCTCTTAAGAAGAGGTCGGCCAAGAGGAAGCGTAAGGATAAGAGTGTTTCCCAGATGCCTTCTTAACACCCTTCTTACCAATGTCTTAAGAACCTTCTTATCTGCCTTCTTAACTGGAGCGCAATGAGCAATCGATCCCAGAATGGCCGATTGGAGTGCATAGTTACCATAGTAAAATCAAAGATTTTAGAGCGCTACTCTAGAATCTTTGGTAGAATGCTCCCAACTGAAGTGTGGTACAACACGTGGTGTCCGACTGAACTCATCAATGCAATACCGGCTAAAAATAAGACATTTGTTGTCACGCGCACAAAAACAAATTGACACATATAATTATTACCAAAACACACAAAAACCAGGGAAATAAAAATGGAAACACAAAATAAAATCAGTACGTCATTTAATGTGTATATTCTGATCTGTTTGATATAATTCTGCAATATCAGGAGTAAATATGTGAAAAAAAATTTAAATATTAATTAAAAAAATTAATATCTCCTTGCTTAGTGTCACATTGCTTTACCTGCCTGAGGGGGGTGCTGTTTTCACTGTTTTGTCGCTAAGAAGGGTGTTAAGAAGGCTCCAGAACCTTCTTAGAGATCTTTCTTAACAGCAGGTCTTCTTAGGCTAAGAAGCATTTTGGGAAACGCGGTTGCTTCTTACGGGAGCCTTAAGAAGGGTCTTAAGAAGTTCTTAACGCTAAAAACTTCTTAACTGCATCTGGGAAACCCGGCCATTGTTTATACAGATACATTAAGGGAGCCTACAGCTCTGTATAGGTCCACTGAGAACCCCATCTCCACTGCCGTCCACTCTTCCCTGCACCAATCTGGCCCATAGGAAGACATTACAGAGGGTCACCAGAACTGCAGCGAAGATGACCTGTTGTCCACTCCCCTCCCTGGACACCATTGCCAGCTCCAGGTGTTTACAAAAGAACACCTTCATCCTAACCATAACCAGGATAATCTTACCATGCACCAAGCGGCAGTGGACAAGTTTGTTAACTGGTGTGATTCGCAAAAACAGTTCAGGATGCTGCTGGACCCCAGATCTGTTGATGGCAAGGGTCAGAATACAGGTGGACAGTGACCTTAACTGGCGCACTCAGATGGCCAATGTCTGTGCCAGAATACACCAGCGTCTTCATTTTTTGCGCAGAGTCTTTGGAGTGTGTAAAAACATTATGTTAATCTTTTATAGAGCAACAACTGAGTCAGTTCTCTGGTATATCACCAACTGGTTTGCCAATTTAACAGTAAAATCTACAGCCGAGATCTCAAGTTTACTTAGAACCGCAGGCAAGATTATGGGCATGATGCCCCCCCTCAACCCACTGGATCTCTTTGAGCAGGCAACTATTAGTCAGGCAAATGCCATTTTATCAGACAGTGCTCATGTGCTTAATTCTGAATATGTCCTCCTCAATTGTGCAGACACAATCGCTACAAACACTCTTTTGTTCTTTTATCTACTAAGCTCCTTAACAACCAGAAAGAAATGTGATTGCCTGCATGCTCCATGACTAAGTCTATATTTATGACAGGATGAATTTTACAGGTATATGTATTTGTCATAGTGTGAATGGGCTTGGTATGGGGATGTGGAAGTGTGGGGAGAAAGATGTGATGTGTTATGTGAATGCTGGGGCGGGAGTGGGTTTGGCTTGGAAAGGCAGGGGTGAGAACTTTCATTGCCACCATCTGTAAGTATTCCAGCGTGTGATGGTGAAATGTTGTATCAAAATGTGCTTCGCAGAAGTAATGTGCATACAACACTCGATAATTTGGATTGTTAAGGACTTTATGGTGTGTTTTCTCGTCGTCAGTACTGCTGGATGAAGCCCTGGGGGCCGCCATCTTGCCCTTCTGTTGACTAAAAGCAGCTATCCAATTGGTGTAGCCCCAACCGTGGCATCACTCACAAACCAAAATCTTATTACGCTATGACTAAGCTAGTTCTGCATTAAATGCGTCACCGTAAAAATTGGGCAGGATTTTTCGGGGCGAACTCTTTGCTGTTGGCTTAACATGAGTTGTCCTTTTTTATTAACTAAAGATTGTGTAGTTTCCCGACTGCGGAGCGAGATCCAATTTCTGAAAGACTTTTCGTGGCTCACCTTGTGGCCTATTACTCTCTGATTTTTTCAATGAACATTGTTGCGCTTTACAACGAATATAGCTATTGTTTATTATATATTTTGTAAAACCGGACTTCTTGAAGCAATGGACTAGAAAGATCATTTGCACAACTTGTTTGCTTGCATATTCAAATTTAAGGTTATTTTCTGTTTCCCATGGACTGCCACTGCTTTTATATGTTTAGTCAGAAAGTCCATGTCCCATGTTTTCTTGGTAGCCGTAATCCTTGCACTTGGCACTGACGTTGTTTTCATTTTACATATATCACGCCCATGTTGAGTTACGCACTGTATTTCGGAGTTAAGCGCTAGGGTACTGGCAGAGGTTCAGAGGGGAGAATCTGCGCAAGACGAAAGTGCTTAAAAAGTGCATGTGTAAAAAAGACTTACGCGCCTATGGGAGAATCGGCCCCTAACTGAAAGGTCAGGATTAGTTTCGATGAGCTTGAGACAGATGCGAAAATGGATGCTGCGGAGGTGAAAAGGAGGCTAGCCTCTGGCAATTATGTTATTTATTTGTTCCAACTTACATGTTTGTTTTTTAACTTTTCACATTTGTCATAATAAATGATGTATACATGTAGAAATGTATAAAATGTATAAATGTCTCATTCTTGACAAAAGTCAAGAATAGTGCCACTGTCATTCTAAAAACTGATTTTAGTGTGGTTCATCTACTCTAAATACCAATATGCAGTCATTCATGAACACCACAATACGGAACACAACCTTGTTTTTCACAGTTTCAATTAAAGCATAAAAATGGTAAGTCCAAAACTGACTCATATTTCAAATGGTGATGCTGCTCTGCACTGATGCTGCACTTGCTTTCTTTGCTTTCCTTAATCATGGTGAAAATATGGAGTCACACTTAAAGCAGCACTATGCAACTTTTCCAAGTTAATTAATCATCTTCATAAGTCAGTAGATGCTTAAATGCATCATTACCAGGCAAATGAAGGCTTTCTGGACCACCCCTGCTGTCTGTGGACAGAATACCATGCTTGCAATATCTGTTCCAGAACCCTCAGACTCACAAAGTATCAAATATCGCAAGAAGCAGGATCATGTTTACTCACCATAGGACTACTTTCGGTCTTTGCCGGTTACTCTAAACAGTTGAGTTGAAAACACATGCACAATGAAGGGAAGAGAAGGTGGTAACACCTTCCTACACCTAGGTAAAGTGAGATTAACTCATAACTACTCATAAAACTTCACAGGGCACCATAACAAACAGTAAATTGTATATTTTCTAGAAGCCCCTATAGATGTGATTTAATATGCATGAGACAAGAACTAAATAATCACTTGGGAAAATTTTAAGAGGATATGTATTAGTAAATATTTTTACCCTATTCACCCATAGTACATTGGTGAAAATATTGGAAGCCATTACATACAGGTACAGTATAATGTAATGGGATAGAGGAAGTTGCGACATGTCTGTCTCAATGCATGTTGAATCACCTCTACAGAGTATAGCTTTTAGGAAATATATAGGTTTTGCTGTTTAGCCTGTTCTCCTCAAAGCTCTAATTCGGTTTTGCTTATTGATATACTGTATTTTAGACACATTCAAGAAATGGCTGTGTGACCGTGGGGTGCCGGAGGTCATTGTGCGGCATAAAAAATCGGGCAGTACATATCTGAAAAAATTATGGACCTTAACAGAAAGAAAGAAATTGTGAGTAAGACATTAAAAAAAGTACAAACTGGGTAATACAAAGGTTTTGTATAGGCCTAACAGTGTGTTGTAGCTCATGAGAACCTACAAACTCTCAAAAGGATAGTATTCTATGCCGTTTAACATTTACCTTTATTAAGATATTTTTAGTCCTTGAGCCAGACCAACAAATTTGGCCTGATGGTACCACTCAGGGGCAGTACGTCTGATTATGTTTTTTGGCAAGGTGTGCCAAAAGCATGTCATATCATAGCTCAAAGACTAGGCCTATTTGGTTTCATGTCTGTTTGTAACATTTGATCAATGAAATGCAATTCAAGCTTGTTTGTTTTGTGTTTTTCCCTTTAACTTTCCTCCTGCTCTATAGAAATGAAATCAAGCCGTGACCTCACTCCCACAGCACATTGCTGGAGCTGCGCGCCTCATGGGAATGTATTATTCCTTATAATAATATCTTATTTAAATAAACAATAAAAAATGTGACATCGAAAACCTCCACTTGTTTATGTTGTTCTTTGTTAACTTGAACATGAGGTTCAAACTTTCAGAAATGTTTGCATGTTTTTAAAAGCTCAAACCTGTTAAACCACGGTTGTCACAGTTAAAACCATTGCAGACCAGTTCACTCCAGTTAAATATTTCAATGCATCTTAGACACAGTTCACCTACCATGTAGAAACCATTTGAAAGCATTAGGTTTCTTTAACCAATACAATCCAGTAGAGACCAGTTATCATACCAGTAGAAGTGTTCCAATTTCCTTATAAAAACCAATAAAAAACAGTTGAACTTTCTATTGGTTTCCAAATGGTTTCCTACTGGTTTTCAACTGGAATTTTCAACTGGATTTCTGCTGGTTTTTCCACTAGGGTGGTGGCCATGACGAGGGACAGACAGCAAGGGGAATTTAAGCGGAGGGAGAGGTACCAGTAAGTGAAGGACATAAAGCATGAAGTTACGTTTAGTCAGCTTCTATAAACTGGATTTGCGTTGTGATGATGAGAAACATGAGGCTTATTGCTGTCAGAACGAATGCCAACTACCAAGCTAAGCACACCAAATGCTGTGATTAACCAAAGTTGGCTGTTTTTCTTAATACGTTTTGAGGTTTAAAACAGGTAAATGCTGGCATTCCAAATAGAATCACACAAATGTACAGTCACAAGCATATTTCAGGGAGATGCACTTTCCACACTGTCATAGCCCATCTCGAAGCTCATAAACAAGCATCCATTATCTTTCCATTGCTTGCAAATTAGCTGAATCATTATCTGCTCAAAGACCTTGTCCAACCTTTACTCAAGAAACACAACCTGGATCCCAAATGCTTAAATAACTATCGCCCAATCTCTAAACTCCCATTTATTTCAAAAGTCCTTGAAAAAGTAATCTTGTCCCAGCTGTCCCCTTTCCTATCACAACACGCCATCTTGGAGCCCTTTCAATCTGGCTTCAGGACCTGTCACAGTACAGAAACTGCATTGCTAAAAATTACAAATGATTTGCTCCTCTCACTCGACGCCGGTCAAAACTCAGTCTTGGTTCTACTGGATCTTAGTGCAGCCTTTGACACAGTGGACCATAACATCCTCCTCAACCGCCTTGAAGGTTGGGTTGGCATCAAAGGCTCTGCACTGCTCTGGTTTAAGTCATATCTGCAACACAGAACTTTCTCAGTCTCCATCGGCCATTCTTAATCTGCTTTTTCCCCGGTCTCCTATGGTGTCCCCCAAGGATCAATTTTAGGGCCAATAGTGTTCTGCCTATATATGCTCCCCCTAGGGGACATAATCCGTAAGCACTTTGTTTCCTTTCACTTCTACGCTGATGATACACAGTTATATTTACCATTAACAACCCAGGAGTCAGCACAATCTCTCCTACACTGTATAGAAGCCATTAAGCACTGGATGTCCAACAACTTTCTACAACTAAATGACAGCAAGACTGAGGTCGTAATTTTTGGTTCCCCTAAATCAATCCCCACACAGATAGCCTATCCCACCTCTCCTCCTTTGTAAAGCCATCTGCCAAAAGTGTTGGGGTTATCTTTGAGTCGGATTTGTGTTTTAAAAAACAAATAAATACCGTCATCAAAAATAGTTACCATCAGCTAAGGGTGATCACTCAGCTCAAGCCCTCGCTGTCCTTTCAAGATCTGGAAACTGTTATCCATGCTTTTATAACATCTCGGCTGGACTACTGCAACGCCCTTTACTTTGGCCTCCCCTAGTCCCAGCTAGCTCGTCTGCAGTTGGTAGAGAATGCTGCTGCTAGACTTTTAACTGGCAAAAGAAGGCAGGATCACCCCTGTCCTTTGCTCTCTGCACTGGCTCCCCATTTGTTTTAGAATACATTTTAAGATGCTTCTTTTGGTTTTTAAGTCGCTCCATGGCCAGGCCCCACTCTACATCTCTGAGATGCTCCAATATTACTCGGCCCCCAGATCCCTCAGATCTGCCGACAAAGGTCTCCTCTGTGTTGTTCGGTCCCGCCTCAAAAACAAAGGGGACCGTGCTTTTGCCGTGGCAGCTCCACGTCTGTGGAATGCTTTGCCTCCCGACATCAGATTTGCTCCCACAATCAGTACTTTTAAATCCAGACTGAAAACATATTTGTACACATTGGCCTTTCCCTCTTAAATCATCTCTTTTTATCCCTCCCATTTATCCTGCCTTTTATTGCACCTGTCTGTTGGAATGCCTTTTTGTATTTTATGTATTTTACTTTTGCTATTGCTATTTGTTAGTGACACTGTACAGCACTTTGGCCAGTCCTAACTGTTTTAAATGTGCTATATAAATTAAACGTACTTATTTACTTACTTTTTCCAAAAGCGTGCGAACAGAAAACAGTACTTTTGGGAGGCCCCATACTGTATATGTGTAGGAGATGTATATTTACCAAGGTATCAAATCCCTTTTATGTCCACCAATCAGTAACAAATCATTAGAATGTCCACCAAACACCGCAGTTTGTAAAACACAACAATGCATGCGACTTCGCTTGCTGAACAGTCTAATGTAGTTCTAATTCCATTTAACACTGAAATGGCACAAAGCTCTGTCATCCTGCTGTTTGGCATGAAATGGCCCTCTTGGCTACAGAAGGCCCAGAAGCATGTTCCAGCATCAGACCTGTCAATGAAACATCATGGAGGAGAGTCATTGTTTCCGGCATACTGAAATGAGTTTGGTGGAGTGTCAAGCAGGATTTACTTTGTCATTTTATGTGAATATGAAGAAAAACAATGTTTTGTGCTTTCACGGGCTGTTGACTTCTTCCCAAAAATTGTATTAGTATTTGGGTGCTGCAATTTTTTAAACGATGGACAAAAAGACAGGTTCAAGTCCCTCTCAGAGTGTCTCTCAAAGATAATGTTAAGCTCCTTTTGTCCATCGTACCCAATTTTTCACCAACCACTTTCTATCCAGGGTTGTCATGGAAACAGCCTGTACAACAAATTGAATGCTTTTTTTTTTGGATATGTTTAACCTTATTTTGCATAAACCCTGGCTGACTGGACAAATGGGCATGTGATGGGCAGGCAGATAATCTATGGCAGATAAGCTATATACTGTGTACAAAGGATATTTGTATGCCCAAGTGAGATGATGAGGCAAGATGATGACGATGATGATGACTATATTATACAGATTTCAAAACTATTGTTCTTGTTTCACTATTATTGTTATTACTATGTGATACACTGTCTGATGAACAAATTTATCCTCTCTTCACTTGCTTCATTTGACTCAAAGCTCATGAAGAGGAACGTTTTGGGACAGATCAGAGAAACTGCTGAATCTTTCATGACTGCAGTCAAACATGACACTGTTTGACGTGTATGTGTTTGTGTGTGTGGTGGGGGTTGCACGGTGCAATCAATTTTCATGCTCATCAACTTTAACTTGGACTTGTGATTATGATTGCAATTAAATGTTATCTGAGAATTAATCTGCTAATGCTAGGTGGGGAGCTGTGGACAGCATGTCCCCACCTGGTCCAAGGTCCAAGTCCGGTAGATGGCAGTCAGTTTGTGACTTCAAGTAACACCCAGTATCTGGGCCATGTGGTCCTCTGTGGAAGGGTGGCTGAAGACACAAAGAAGACCGAAGTCATTCAGGATTGGCTAGTTGTGACTGTGGTGCAGGTTGTGTGCTCATTCCTAATGCTCCTGTTGTTTTAAAAAATGATACTATATTATAATATATAACAATATAAATAATCAGCATTTAGTGAACTGGAATTTCATCACACAACTTCGTCACATTGAGTTTAAAACATTTGAATTTGTGCAACCTCAGTTGATGTTGGGGGTTGGAAAAGGCGTAGGAGGACGAGGAGGAGGAGGGAACGCATCTTCATCATAAAGCCATCTAACTGTAATTGGGGTTGATGGGAAGAGGGAGGAGAGAAACATTCCAGGAAAGAGGCCACAGGGGTGAGCTTATTGAAGGCTGAATGAGCAGAGCGAGGTCGTCTCGATACACGTCTGATGGAGCATGCCAACTTTCCGAGTCAATGCTAATCAATTATCACACACACACACAGCAATACATACAAGAATATAAAAAAAGAATAGGCCTTATTTACAAGGTAGAACACAATTATGCTCATTCATCAGAGATACCAAGACGACAAATGTGACTTGAAAAGCCCACTCACAATGTCCACAAATGTTCTCAGTAACGTGTCTGCTTTGCTTAAACCACGCTGCCATCTTATTATTCCATGTTTCCTTTTCTTATTCTCTCAGGGCATCAGCCTGCTGCTTTCTCTTGAGATGAATATCGATAGGAGAAGGCTTTTCCTGTTTTGTTTTGTATCAATCTGAAGGACAGTGGGGAATGGGATTGTGACCTTTGCTTTGTCTTTAAATCCCACTTAAGTTCCACATACACTAGAAAACAAATGGATAAGACAGAAAAATCACATCAACCCTGGTATGATTACATTAAGGAAATGGCGTTTATGCCATGCCCTCCAAACAGTTGAACACAACAATGCAGGATGACTGTACTATTATGTTCAAATGCTATCTACGGTTTTACAAAGTACAATACTACAAGGAGCAGCAATATAATGAATGTAGATCCAGCTATGTTGTCAGTGTTCCAGAAAATGTCTAATATCAGGCTTATTGTACCACAGGTGTCCATCTACCACACACTGAAAGGGTGGGACAGCACTGGCAGTCACTGACACAGAGTGCACGTAATCTTACATCACCATCAGCAGGAAAGATGAAGTGATGGAAATAAATTGCAATTTAATACCAAATAAGCTGTTAATTCAGTTAATTGATTTAACTGTGTGAGTAATGTCTCAGACCAGTGGAAGCTGATGGTGTAAGGCATAACAGTCTGCATTTGTGAAAGCTGAGGCAGAGAAAGCATGTTGACATGTGTGGCTTAAAATACACTTTTTCTTCATACCTCATCAGAATGCAAAGGTTAGGTGTGAATTTCTGGTGAAAACCAGGACATCTTTCTTATTCACTGTGAGAAAGTCTATCACTGTTCACATGTTCAAAGTAGCATTACAGTAGTATTACAACAGCATTAGCATTACAGTAACATTACATGTCATGTAAAATATACTGTGTATTTTTGCTTATTTATTCTTAGTTTATCTTTCAGTATATTGATTCTCATCCACTTACAAAGCCACAATGTGCAATATACTTTTCAGTTGCAATGGACTATGTGCAATGTATTCTCTGGTCAACAGCCTTTTTTCTCTGCAGCCTTTTAATAAACACTTCAAAGCATTATCTCCTGTCCAGTGATTTAGTGGTAAAAAGAAAGGTCGATAAACAATACATGCAAAGATAAATAGGGTGGGTAAACTATACATATCATATATAGTCTGGTTTTAAGCTTACTTGGTCATGCCTCCTCCTCCATTCCATGGTGCTCCAGAGTTGTTGTTTTGAATCCAGGCCAATGCAAGACTGACAATGCAGGTTACATAAGCAAATAGCAAACATGTTCCCTGGAATTGGCACTTTACGATGTGCTTACCAGCTGACAATATCAATTTGTGCAGAATGTTTTTTTTTTTGCTTTGTGTATGAAGTATTTGTATTGTAATTAAATATATTTCCTTATCTTGGTGCATTTACTACTTTTAAACAATTTGCAACCATCTCTGCACACACACACACACTTAAGATGTTTAATGATAAAATGATGTCAGTGCATGTGTTTAGTTGTGTACAGCTCAAACGCATTGCCTGCACTGATCTCTAATGGCAGCTACACGTGTAGGAGCCATTATGGTTTTTGTTCATTTTAATGACACCTGCTGGCGGATTTGTGCGCGTCTGTGCCACACAAAGGCACTTCAAGGGTTAAACTGCCCTAAATGGTTTTAATGGCTCACCTGTGCCAATTAGGAAGCCTTAGGTGAGACAAAGATCATGGTGCTCAGCAGAAAGGTTGGAATGTTTGGAGATGCCAGCAGCATATGGTTTTCAATTCGATTCATTCACTGGCTTATTTGATTGATTTACTGGTTTATTTTATGCAAAGTTTAAAGTTGGATTCTAGTTGTATTTCATTTTTGTTTGTGACACATAAGACAAGTTACCTTACAAGACAACTTGATTCATGTTGAAATAAACCGTGGTGAAACCTATTCAAAACCCTGTGGCACCAGATGAAGTTGCAACCATCTCTGCACACACACACACACACAAACACACTTAAGATGTTCAATGGTAAAATGATGTCAGTGCATGTGTTTAGTTGTGTACAGCTCCAATGCATTGCCTGCACTGATCTCTAATGGCAGCTACACGTATCTGCACTGCTGAAGTGTGTCTTTGTCAGTGAAGATGACCAGCGTTTGAGGCCATCTCCTGTATTCATCATGGGGTGGTTTGGAGCAGCACAGCTGATGCCAGATTTCTTGAAACTCTCGGAACTCTCCACTTTTTAGGAACTCTCCACTCCACTCCACAAGCAGACTCATTTTCAAACTCCCTAGCCAATTGAATTTCACAGTCTTTGAATCTATTCATCCGATCTTTGGATCTGGCAGTACAATGGCCAACTTCACTTCATTAGTTCACCCTTTGCATGTCTCTGACCTCTGGGTCACCACCCCACTGACACCTCTGATCACCCTGTTCAGCTACAGCCACCACTCCCATAAACCACTCCAATAGGGGGTGCTATAAGAAAGGACACAAGAGCAGTCAACCCTGAAGGTGAGTTTGATCCAGGCGTTCACTTTGCATGTGATCCCGTCATCCCTCACCGAGAGAGCATTCACAGGCGTAAGGGATTTACTCTGCATTATGAGACATAAATTCAGTCCTCTGTGGCCTCAGTGTGAGTTAGAGAGGTCCCCCTTAGCATGGCCTTGTACTAACACACATCTTTCTACTTATTATAATGTTTTTACATGAATGTGAGTAGACATATTGGCATGAAAGGATGATGCTAAGTGCTCTAAGCCAGGATGTTTATAACCACTGACTTGGTTTAGAAACATATAACAATGATGTGGAGTAAATGTTTAATGTTTAGTTTGGCTTGTTTTTTCCTGTTAACTTTCTTTAAAAAGTGAAATTATTGCACAGATAGTCTAAGATAGTCTACTTCCTTTTGTTACATTTCTAATAAGAGCAAACAAGTTACGTGCTTCATGTTTATGCTAAACCAGTCTTTATCATTCCTCTGAAAAACGTATCCTGTTCAAATTTAAAGGAGTACTTCCACGAGAAACCGTTTAGTACTTGTTTTTTTGAAATACGACTGGTCACCCCGAGTTGCATATGCATGCTGTATGTGAAAATGTTCTTCTAACCCGATTGCCTCCAAGAGTGAAAGAAAGTAGGCGGACAAACGAGTGAATAAGACAAAAAGGCAACAAAGTGACGTAGGTTTGTAAATTAGAAAAAGCTATGCCACAGTTGTGATTGCTGGAGAAGTTTTGTTGTAGCACACAGTCACTTAGCAAAGTATAGGTAAGTATGTGTGTTTGTGTAGAACGTTTAGATCTTCTATTTGGTTCGCTATGACCGAATGGGCTTCAAATGATTGTAGCCTGTGACTAGCATAGCCGAGAACCTGTCATTCTCCCTGCTCCATCTCCTCCACCAAACTAGAACAGCCTGAAACAGAAGCACTAAACCTTTTTTTTCACCAAAACCGGCTCACAGGCCATTCAGAGACCACCACAAAATTATTGAAAACACGATGGAAGTACACCTTTAAGTAAATTATATTATATTATATTTAAGTAAATTATAGTATGTATAAATGATTCAAAGTGTTATCCAAATAGTTTACTACGAATCTTAAATGAACATAAACTAATTTAAATAGTTAATGTAAAAGGAGGCAAAAAGCTTTTAGAATTCTTCCCATATTTGAGAAGACAAATTTCTAATGTTGTTAGTCAGACTACAAAGGCATCGGCCATTCAAGAGAAAGGTTAACCAAATCCCCACAGCTGCCAAGCCCGTGTGAATGTGCTACCGGGAGCATTTAATGAGCTGGATTTATATCACAGCCACAGAGTCTCTCTCTCTCTTCCTCTCTTGCACGCACACACATGCACCTGTGTCTGTCTGTCTGTGTATGGGCTCTGATAGCGATTGCTTATTGCTTATTATTGTAGATGGGTTACTGGCAGGTTTTGCGTAGCCTGGTAAACCAGCCCCTCGTACTTCATTTCATTTTCTACAGAGGGTCTGGCCATGCTGTATTGAGAAACAATTTCTTCCTGGAGGTGTCGGCTCTGCTAAAATTTAAAACAAGTGACTGCCTTTACCCAATCGCTATCATCCGGTGTATGGAATTGGCCTGTCTACGTACTACAATTCAAATGTAGCACACAAAGTCAATGTCATCACTCACAAACACTGCCTCTGTTCACTGATTGGCTGGGCAAACATTCTACCTAATACAGCAATGTGAATGAAAGCACTGTAGTCCCAGTCATGGTGAATATGACCGCTTTCTCTTCACCTATTGCTTCACCCAACTTCACTTTCATGACCAGCCTCCAACTTAAAGCCGTCACATAGCCACACAGGACGTGCTCCAACTCCCGCGTTAGTCACTGCTAACTTTTGAGAAAACTGCATCATGGAGCAAAGCAAAGGAGCTCCACTGTGCTTTTAGCTGTAGTGAAGGCTAGGTGCCCCATAAAGCGTTTACATTCAACATTACAACAGGAGCAATTGATAATATTACATTAGAAAGGGTAGCCTTTACAGTGTCACTGAAATCAGCTTAAGTCTTGTTTACAGTGCTTCCCCTTTGTTGATTCTGTAAGATTAAAAAAAAAAAATCTCCTGGTGGCTGTGGGGATGGAGGTCACATATGTGGGACAGGGAGAGACCCTGATATCACTGCTGTGTGTGTTCGGCTGCACGCAGTGTGGAGTCACTTCCCTGACCCCTATAATGTCTTGTCTTATGGTGCACCCCCATCACTCCCTGCTCTCGCCTAATGCTGCCCTGCTTTAGCTCCCCTCGTTCCTCTCATCTCTCTTTTCTTTTCTCCTCAGCTCTTCCTCTTCTTACACATTTCTGCTCACATGCCTACTGTCTGCTCCATCATATGTTAAGTGTCTTTAATACATTTTTATAAGGCTATGTCATGTTAGAATCAATATTAGTTTTAAGTTAGTGGTTAGTGAGTTACACTGTATATAATGGAAGTAAGTAATACATATAATTATATTGTAATAATGACGACATTACATTTTACTAACCCTTACCATAAAATGAATTCTGATTGTAACACTAATTTATCAAACAACAAGAAAGGGATATTGTACCTAACTGAGTACAAAGTGCCTGAAGATATTTAGCAGGAACATCAGCCAAAGAGGTTTTGTTTATTAAAGTACTAAGGTTTTAGCTACTAGAGCTGAATTCATACTTATTGTAGAAAGTCAAGTGTAAAATTTTGATTTGGAAAGAAAAACAGGAGTAGTGATGTGTAGAAAGTTTTAAAATAGCAGTTCAATATTCTAAAGATCACCCAAATCTGACCAAAGTTGTCTTTACAAGGTTGACATAGTAATAATATATCATTCTATGATAGATAATGTATTGTATGAGACATTTCATATGTGTTGGATATCAAATGAACATTTTATGTTTGCTTTGCAGATAGCCATAGTAAGAAATAGCATATACTGAAGCTTAATGAGCATTCGGTGGATAACAAAAATAAAACAAATGATTACATCATATTAACAAGCTGTTGTGATTTTGGCCACTCCTCCCACACGCCACCCCTTCCAGCAGTATCTTTTTGGCGAGCGAGTGCATGCTGAGTCCATTTGAAACTAATTACTTCTGTCGGCTCAGCTCATTCAATTAGCCTCCAGGGTGAGATTTCACACATCACATTCCACACATACCACACACTTTCCTAAGAAAGCAAAACTTTTCAGAGAGCTTCATTTGTGCAGATAATTTACCTCCCCCTTAAAGGAATGTAATGAAGGATGTCTGATGGGATAATCAGTTTTAATCACGGAATTATTTGGCTCAGCATGCTGTAAAATCTTTCTTTGCTGGAGGAAAATGTGCTATGGAGGCCCCAAAACATGTTTCTTTTTTTTCAAATCCATTTATGTCTACTCTGTTAATAGTTTGCTTAAGACCAGTGCCGGTTCTGCACTGAGTTACTCCCCAGGCGAGACGCCCTCTGAGCGCCCAGCATCCCCCCCCCCTCCAAAATCAGAATTTGGCAGAATTATGACCATATAGTGATTCTCATTATCAGAACTTTCAAAAAAGTATAACTTATTGTGAACAAAAATACAATGAAATACTCTAAAATCATAGTGGCAAAATATATACAATCAGATATATAAATACAACAAATAATATAGTCACAGAGGATGCTCTGAAATATTTTAAAAGAACCCCTGAAATTGCAATTGAATTGCAATTGAAATTAACATCAAAATACTGTAGACTACAAAAACTCTTATACAAAACATCCATAAATTGCAATTTTATATTAACATGCCCTTGCATGCCAAATGTCTGTCATTAGATGCTATATATATATATATATTAGTGGTGGGCATAGATTAATTTTTTTATCTAGATTAATCTCGCTGTAATCATAAAATTAATCTAGATTAATCTAGATTAAAATGGCTCATTTGAATTCTGCCGAAGGCATCCGCGCTAAAATATATAGGTAGGTATGCATCCGCGCTAAAATATCAAGGTGAAAGCAGAGAGTGTTGAGGGAGGGAGAGTCGCCAACAGCCGTTTGCTTCCGTGTTCTATTTTCGCAAGGGGGAGCCTTTCACTTACCATTCACTTGAATGAGCTAGAGGTAGTTCGTTAGCTTGCTAGCTCGCTTTACAGACACACTAAATTATTTTCTAAGAGTTCGAAATAGGAATTTGTTGGCATTTTGGTCCCATAGTAACGTATTATGTTGGCTTATCTTTGTAGAATCTAAGACCTTTGGTGAAAGTCATCATAGTTTGTGTAGTATAGACCCAGCTCCCAACCCAACTTTGAGAATAGATTAACGGCGATATTTTTTTTATCGCCCGATAAGAGTCTCACATTGACGCAGCACGTTAACGCCGATAACGGCCCACCTATAATATATATATATATATTATAGCTAATTGTGCCTCCTAATATATTTATATATATATATATATATATATATATATATATATATATATATATATATATATATATATATATATATATATTAGGAGGCACAATTAGCTCCTTGGTTACTGCCTCGAATTCTACAGTATGCTTGTTACACGTTCAGGTATGATTGGTTAACTATGCTAAACTAGCCTATAGTTAAACTACGCAAACTATGAGTTGCAGCAAATTGGAAATGTTGAAACTACCATAATAACATTCTGTTGGCTAATTACAGGACTCAACATTAACCTAAATTATGGAAATCAATAATAACTGAACTTGTAGCAGTTCTGTTGCAAAGCCAAATCTTATGGTGAAATTAGAACTTGTGTTTGTTGAGCTAAGACCGAATTATTGTTGAGTATAGCAATCGTAGCATCATAGCTAGAAGGCTAACGTAACGTAAGAGTTGTACCCTGATTAACATTAGCCCTTCATTCATGGCATGGATAACGTAATCATGCAGAGAGAACAGTTGCATACCTTCATCTTTTGCTCATTTTTACTCTTGTAATGGCTTTGACCTTTTTCTGTCCATCTCCTTCTGTTTGTCACAACAGTCAACATACTGTATTTTCCATTCCTGAACACCGTCACTGCCGCATACTCGTTTTGTATTGCCCTTTTTTATTAGCCCTTTCACACAATTAAAAAACGTGCAGGAATTATAAACCTGTAAATATAATATTATGAATGAAATGTGCGTTATTGGGAAGGAAGCTTATGTGTGACTGACTTTCGCTCACTAATTGCAGAGTATTGCCCGCTTGTGTGTTGCATTTGAGAGACCCAGAGGGGAACTGTCCCCCTCGCCCCCTCCCCTCTTCCCTTCTCACACAGCTTCTGTGCACTGGGGCTTCTGTGCACTGGGCCTTCTCAGCAGGGGCGCCTGCAACCAGAGGGGGCGCCAATTTGCCAATTTCCTACACAGTGATATGATAGATAATAAAAAAAAAAAATTGATGATTTTTTTTTTCAAGCGCCCTGGCGCCCTTCACGAAATTGCGCCCCGGGCAATTGCCCCACTCGACCCCCCCAAGAACGGCTCCTGCTTAAGACAGCAAATGTTGATTGGACAGAATAATGGTATGTGTTCTCCAGTTGTCACTTTAATTTTGTGCTTTGTAAATATCCGAACATATCATGCTGAAAACAAGTTCAGGATAGTGACTGTGAAAAGACACTTGGGCTTTTTATGAATAAAAGATCTTTAGACCAACAGTAGACCATTGCCTACCAGGTGATTAGTTTGTGTGACTAACCATCAAACAGACGTTCTGCAACAAACAGAATATGTGATTAACTGGCTCTATAAAGTTGACTTTCATCATGCGCTGAAGTATGAAAGAACGAGGCAGCAAGGGAATATATCAATTTACATCCCAGTTCACTATACCTCTTTAAAATTAATGAGCTACTAAATGCTATTCGAGCCCCGTGAGAGAATTTAACATGCCCCAGCTCTATGTTTTCTTCAGCCAACATGCTTCACAGAATGCTTTCTACATACCACATGCAAATGTATGACACTCTTACAAATAGTTTTAAACACATTTGCAAAATTCATGATTTCGCAGCCATAAAAGTCTTCAGGTTAAACAAAAATGCGCTAAGGATGGTAGCTCAAAATGTCCTTGAGAGGTTACAATATGTTAAGGTAACTGCAAGTGCTGTCCTCTGTTTGATAAATCTATATATTAACACCCAGTTGTTTATATTCAGAAGGTGTTGAGCGCATTTGTCCATTCATTTATGTCCCGTGAAGTAAAAAGAGTAAATAAACGGGCAAAATCCCACCAAAACTACCAACCATTAAAGTTTTGGAGTTAAAGAAAAATGTAAATAATTTTTGTCCAGTCAAGTTGCCTTGAGTGTAAAGCCAGCAGTCTAGCTGGCATGTTAATTCTAGTAGTCATCCCAGTGATGTTTTTTATAAGGCTTTCACATGGAGGGCTGAAGAGCCTTGAAGGATCACACCCTAAGTTGCCATTGGTGTCTTCTTTATGGCTTCATGAATTTCAAATTGCACCACTGATGGGGACAACTGACAAAGTCCCATGCACTTATAGTCAAAAAACAGAGATATCGTTCTTTTTTTTACATTACATTACACTTAGCAGACTCTTTTATCCAAAGCGACTTACAAAAGGAGGACATAATAAAGTTCTCTACTAATATTTTAGAGGAAATGTGTTGTGTTTCATGCCTCCTACTAAAAGGAAGAGCTTAATAATCTGGAACGATGTCGGCGCTGAGGGAGAAATAAAATACGGTGTAAAACATCACAACACCAACAGGAAATAAGCAAACAGGCAGAAAGCAAAACACCTGTCAGCTGCTGCTTTTATCTCTTGCCCCTTTGAGATTTTTGTCCCTCTATTTGCTCTGTGGCATCTCCTATTTGACACAGTTTTTATGCTGCCTGCATACTGTTTATTTTCATATACAACAAAATGCCTTTCTGAATTATTAAAATGATGAACAACAGTTTCTCAGTTCATCTCCTCCCTGACACTCACACATTCACACAAACAAACACTAGAACTGGATTTCTCCTCCATGTCCTTGCTTACTGCGCCCCCATCTCCCCCATCCCCATTCACTCCTCCCACACCATCCCCACCAACTCATTTCCCACCAACACAGTCCAGCTTTGGACTCTGACTTTTGGGAAGAGCTGGGTGCAGGGACTCCCCTGCAGACATCGTCTTGATGGATGCCTCTGATCTCATCCTTCTTAAAAGCGACACTAGGTGGGTAAGTTCAAGCGAAGGGCACGATAATGAAAAGCCAGACAGCTTGTGTCCCAGTTCCTGTGTTCTTGCCACTGATTTTAGTGTCACAACCACCCTCAGTTCAGACGTTGTGAAAATTCTCACTTTTATGTCAAAAATAATTAGATTCAAGGTGTTAATTGGGCACATTGGGAAATTATCCTCCTCACAACACTTTGAAAAGGGAGACAGAAATCACAGAATCATACTCTGCACAAGATAACAAAAACAGTATTTAGAAGTGGAACTTGTAGATGCTTTCATCTGGGAGGCTTAATCATGACAGCTGCACAGCAGCCATGTATTGTCATATACTTTTGACATGCATGACATGAACTATACAGTCTGACAAAGCATGGCTCATCAGAAGGTGCTTTGGAGTTAGGTGTCATCTTCCTCCGTAGTCTCTTTGATGAAATGGCTTCATGGTTATAGTGTTTTAGTGTTAAAAACAAAAGTGGATAAATTATGTGTGCAGCTGTAAAAAACAGTGGGTAAACTATGCATATCTTTAACATAAGTGTCATGGGGGTTGGGTGTGAAGGTATTCTGTGTAATACATTACTGTGATTTATTGCTGTGTTTTGCATTATTGTCATTTCACTGGGGATGAGCAGAGTGAGAAGGACACTGGACTCTTTTATTTGTGGCAGTGGAATGGACAAAGGAGGGATGTGGGGGAGTGGAGATGCTGTGCTTGATGTTGCAGGTGTTGCTGTGATTGGAGACGTGGCTCCAGCGACGCTGAAGAGCAATGAGCTGCAGCTGTAATGACTTGTGGCCACTTGCGTTGTAGGCAACAGATTGGCTAAGACCATAAGCGGTGTGTGTATAAAGATGCTCGCTACACTGCGGCGAGCTCTCTCTTTACTTGGCCCGGACCACCGCGACACGGAGGATATTATCTCCGTCCCCCACTCACCAGATATCGCCGACGCTGAGCCCTGCCATACCGTCGTCACCCCGGAGGAGACCATCCATGCTGGCTTGCCGAGGAGGAGAGACTACGCACCAGACGCTGAAAGAAACGATTACCCTGCGCACTCTAACTGAATCAAAGGAACGGGTGCTGTGGCGGCAGGAGAACCATTCCACGACAACTCGTTGAGGAGGAAGGGCGACACGCTAGACGACGAGGAGACTATTAATCTGCGCACTCTAACCCAATTAAAGGAACGGTGAATTCCAGCTGATCAGTGATTGGATGTGTCTAACCCGTGTGTTACCACGCATTTAGGCTATTGTTTATTCCTGGCAGGCACTGGGGTGGCCGTGGCAGCTGGAGTCCTTGGTCTCAGAGGCAGCGTGATTGCACCGAGCCTCTCCGTTGGGCTGGACACTGGTTCTCCGCCAACATCCCAAGATTCTAGCGGGTGGAGATCGACTATTTGGGGCAAGTCTGACGGGAAGTTGCTGAGGTGCACCTTTGTGGGCAGTTGTGTTTTTTTTTCTTTTTTTCTTTTTTTCGGTCGGAAGGGTCTCCGACCGAACGGACATTCATTTACTTTCCCTTTTTCTTATTTTGTATTTGTGTATTATTTTGATACTGTTTTTGGTCCTGTGTCCATGTGAATGGGCCTGGGCATGGGGTAATGCAGGTAGTCTGTTGGCAGGCCCGAGGATATTGTTGAACACGTGTGGAGTGCTATTGATTTAACCCTTTCTTGTATGGTTTTTTTGTGGGGAGAATTACTGTGTATCGGCCGGTATTTCTGGATGGGAATAGCTTTGTATTGATGTGCTTGGGTTGCTGTGTATTATTAAGTGCATTTTCTTCCTTGAGTGCTGTGTATTTGGTGTGCATTGCCCTACTACTGGAAGTGCTGCGCATGTACTAATGTATCTCCCCATACTGGTTTGCTGTGCCTTTATTTACTAACTGGTTTGATGTGTATCTGTCATTTTTGTTTTTTTTGTTTTGCTTATTGCTTGCCCAACTATTGTAGCCACTACCTCTTCCTTGGGCCTAGGTGGTAGCAAGACTTAATTTTATAAATAAAAATATTGTGATTTTTGACCTGATCGCTTGACTCTGCGTTGTGGTGTGTGTCTTGGGAAACTTCTAATCTGGTGTGCCCGAGTTGGGTGACACTACTTTTGGCATTAGTCGGCAGGATCCCAAGACCTCCCACAACATGGAACAAGCCACCGGGTCAAATAACAGTACGGGCACAGCGGCTATGCAGACGTCTAGACCAGAGGCAAGCACAGTAAATGCAGTAATGATGCCATGGTTCATGGGGGGGCCCTGGATCCCTAACTTTAGTGGGAAAGGAGGGGCAGCTGCATTTGAGGAATGGCATGGACAGATGGAAGCGTTCTTGAGAGCGCAAGGCCTGAGCGGAAAACAACGGGTGGACTTTATCTTGAGCGCCCTAGAAGGTGAGGCAAAACAAGAAATTCAATTAGTGGCACCCACTGATAAAGACACTGATGTTAAGGTATTTGACGTTTTAAAAGGCTTGTATGGGCATACTGTGTCTGTTGCTCAATTAAGAGCCCAGTTTTTCCAGTGCCGGCAGGGCGCTGAAGAAGGAGTGGGGGCCTTTACTCTTCGCCTCCGTGAACTGCATCATCAGTGGCGTGCAGTAGATCCAGGTCCAGCAGATGGGGATGACGAGATGTTGCGGGCCCAGTTTGCTATGGGGCTGCGACCTAGCCCAACTCAGCAGGAGCTACAACGTCAGCTGCGAAGAAGGCCTGACATGACATCTGCCGACACTTGCAGGGAGGCCAAAGCCCTGGAGAAAGAGATGGGCCCAGGGGACGTTCAGGTCTGCCGTGCCCTCACCTCTGAGCCAACACCCGCTGCCGTGCCGGACTCAAGCTGGCAGCAGTGGAGAGACTCGTTGAAAGTGGAACTTCAGAGAGAGCTCAGGGACCAAGTGACTGCTCTAGGTAAAACCCTATCTGATGACCTCCGAAACCTTAACCGCCGGTCTGACCCACCGGTGAGGGAACGTCATAATCCAACTATTACCGCACCTGCATCCAGGCCACGCTCCAGCAGAGGCGCCCAGGGCGAGTCTCAGTTGTACCGGTGGGATGCTCAAGGGAGACCGATCTGCCGTGACTGCGGGGAGTCTGGCCATATCCAGCGATTCTGCCCCCGACGCCAACGCCCAGAGTCTTCGGATTTTTAGCGCCCTCGGTCGCTGTGGGGCGAGCCACCGAGGGGGCCATAATAACCACCAACGCGAAGAAGCCCTCCATGGTAGGAGAATGCCCTGAAGTCGAGGTTAGCGTTAGAGGTAAAAGAATTCCCTGTATCCTAGATACGGGCTCTCAAGTTACTTTATTTAGTCGAAGTTTTTTTCAAAAGCACTTCTGTACAGATGAACTGCGGGATGCAGGGGAGGTTCCATGGCTAACCTTGAAGGCTGCAAATGGGCTGAACATCCAATATGTGGGTTATGCTGTGTTAGATTTTGAAGTGGGTGGAGTCCAGATTTTAGACAAGGGGGTGGTGATTGTTAAAGATTCATGTCTGGGGGCAGATTGTGGGATATTGGGAATGAATGTTATTGCTGATTGTTTGACACAGGTCTTCCAGGGGACCCATCCGGGGGAGGCAGCGTTTAGATCTACCACCAGCCCAAGGGCAGGGGCTGCCTGGACTAAAGCATTTGCAGCCTGCAGACGGGCTTTGACGACCACACTGGGACCATTACTCCAGGGTGTCGCAACGCTGGAGCCTCAGCCACCGGTGGTCCTTCCCCCTGAAATGGAGGTAATGTTGTGGACCCAAGTTCCTCAAGGCAAAGACCTAGCTGACTGTCTAGTGATAGTGTAGGATTTAGACAATGGGGACAATGAGTGGCGGGTGGCCCGAACCCTCAGTTGGCTCCGCCAGGGAAAACTAGCTATCCGTCTGTGCAACCCTAACCCTTTCCCTGTTCAGCTACCCCAGGGTCGTCCATTAGCAACTGTGGTCCAGGTGGCAACTGATGAAGTACGTGGGCAGAGTGAGCTGGTGCTGACTAGCCCGGAGCCTGCGGTGGTGGAGGTGGCAGTGCAACGCATCCAGGTGGAGGAAGCCGAACATCACCCAGTGTTGGCGCTACAAGGGCAAGGCCTCACTGCAGACCAACAAGACCGATTGACTGCTATGCTGCGAAGGTGGGGCCCTGTGTTTTCTGCAAACGAGGATGACTTTCGACGTACCAAGGCAGTCCTACACCAAATCCCCACTGGGAATGCACCACCGGTACGGGAGCGACATCGGCCGGTCCCACCAAGCTTGTACCCCGAACTGCGTGCCCTGTTACAAGGCATGTTGGAGAATGGTGTGGTGAAGGAGTGCAAGTCCGTGGGCTGCTCCAGTTGTGCTGGTACGGAAGAAGGATGGTTCCTGGCGCTTCTGCGTAGATTACCGTAAACTGAATGCTGTAACACACAAAGATGCCTACCCTCTCCCCCATATAGAGGAGTCACTCACCACTCTGAAGAAGGCAACGTGGTACTCCACCCTGGATCTGGCGTGCGGGTATTGGCAGGTTGAGGTGGACCCACAGGACCAAGAAAAGACTGCATTTGCCACCCCATTAGGATTGTACCAGTTTGAGCGAATGCCCTTTGGCCTGTGCAACGCCCCTGCCACATTCCAGCGCCTCATGCACCGTTGCCTAGGTAACCAAGTAAATGATTTCCTCCTGGTTTATCTTGATGATGTAATCGTGTTCTCCCCCTGTTTCGATAGCCACTTGTCCCACCTGGAGCAAGTCTTCGAACGCCTCAAGTCCCACGGCCTCAAGCTTCAGCCACAGAAGTGTCGCCTGTTCCAGCAGGAGGTGTGCTATCTCGGGCACATAGTCAGCAGGCGTGGGGTGGCTACAGATCCGGAGAAGACCACAGCAGTACAGGACTGGCCTGCCCCCCAGACCGTGAAGCAAGTGCGGTCATTCCTGGGTTTCACCGGCTACTACAGGCGGTTTATCCCTGGGTTTGCGAAGATAGCCGCCCTTCTACATCGCCTCCTTGAGGGCACTGCCAGGGTTAAGTCTGCCTCCATACAGTGGGAAGGCTCCTGCCAAGCGGCCTTCGACCAACTGAAGGGGGCACTACTGGAGGCCCCAATACTTGCATATGCAGACTTTAGTGTGCCATTCCGGGTCTACGCCGATGCCAGTCTGGAGGGGCTAGGAGCAGTTCTGTCCCAAGTTCAAGACGGACAAGAACGTGTGATTGCCTATGCGAGCCGAAGCCTACATCCAGCCGAGCGAAATGATCGCAATTATAGCTCGTTTAAGCTGGAAATGCTGGGGCTTAAATGGGCAATCACTGAGAAGTTTAAGGACTACCTTTGGGGGGCTGACATAGAGGTATTTACTGACAATAATCCCCTGGTTCACCTGGCAAACCTAGGTGCCACTGAACAGAGGTGGGCAGCACAGCTGGCCAATTACCGCTACACGATTAAGTACCGACCTGGGGCAAGAAATGGGAACGCAGATGGCCTGTCCCGCAGGCCCGAGAAGGCAGAGGTGAGAGCTGTCCGAGCCGCCTCTAGACCGGTATCGCAAGAGGTTGCCACTGAACCATCTGAGTCCAGGCCTGAGGGGGTTGGGCCGGAGTTGCTCTCGTCTGACCGATGGAGGAAGGCACAACAAGCAGATCCTTCTCTCCGTCAGCTGTATGCATGGAAGGAGCAACGGGCCGGCCCTGCGAAGGAAGTGTGCTCTACCCTACCCCGACCAATGCAGAAATTGCTGGCCGAGTGGGCGGAGGTTGAGATCCAGCATGGTGTCCTGATGCGGCGGGTGAAGGAGCCAGACTCCGGCATGGAAGCCTGCAAATCCTGGTGCCCACTACAGAAGCTAAGGAGGTGTGGTGGCAATATCATCAGGCCTCTGGGCATGCCAGCAGTGAACGGACCCTGGGGCTACTACGACGCAGTTTTTTTTGGGCTGGGATGGCCACCGCCTGCAGCGCTTGGGCACGGGATTGTGTTGCGTGTGCCCTGAGCAAAGCCAGACCAGAGGCGAGGGCTCCCCTGCAATCCATCCGGACTACCTACCCCTTCGAAGTAGTAGGGCTGGATTACTTGTCTCTAGGGAGGCCGGCAGACACCTACCCCTACATCCTAGTGATAACAGACCTTTTTTCTCGATACGCTGTTGCTGTGCCCACTCGTGACCAGACTGCACAGACGACCGTTAAGGCACTATGGGGTTCATTCATTCAGACATTCGGCTGCCCCGAACTAATTCTCTCTGATCGGGGCGGAGCATTTGAGTCGGAGCTGATGCAGCAGCTGTGTGCCCTGTATGGGTGTGTCAAGAGCCGGACCACCCCATACCATCCCCAGGGCAACGGGGCAGTTGAACACTTTAATCAGACACTCCTCTCCTTGTTGAGCTCCCTGCCAGTTGAAGAGCAAGCCCAGTGGCCCTCGAAGTTGCCTGCACTAGTGCAAGTATATAATAACACCATTCACAGTGCTACCGGATTAACTCCTTACTTGTTGTATTTGGCAGGCACGCTCGGCTTCCAGTAGATCTGTGTATGGATGGCCAGCCCCCGCAAGAGCGTGAGAGTACTTTTGCATTATTGTCATTTCACTGGGAATGAGCAGAGTGAGAAGGACACTGGACTATTTTATTTGTGGCAGTGGAATGGACAAAGGAGGGATGTGGGGGAGTGGAGATGCTGTGCTTGATGTTGCAGCTGTTGCTGTGATTGGAGACGTGGCTCCAGCGACGCTGAAGAGCAATGAGCTGCAGCTGTAATGACTTGTGGCCACTTGCGTTGTAGGCAACAGATTGGCTAAGACCATAAGCGGTGTGTGTATAAAGATGCTCGCTACACTGCGGCGAGCTCTCTCTTTACTTGGCCCGGACCACCGCGACACGGAGGATTATATCTCCGTCCCCAGCTCACCAGATATCGCCGACGCTGAGCCCTGCCATACCGTCGTCACCCCGGAGGAGACCATCCATGCTGGCTTGCCGAGGAGGAGAGGCTACGCACCAGACACTGAAAGAAACGATTACCCTGCGCACTCTAACTGAATCAAAGGAACGGGTGCTGTGGCGGCAGGAGAACCATTCCACGACAACTCGTTGAGGAGGAAGGGCGACGCGCTAGACGACGAGGAGACTACTAATCTGCGCACTCTAACCCAATTAAAGGAACGGTGAATTCCAGCTGATCAGTGAGTGGATGTGTCTAACCCGTGTGTTACCACGCATTTAGGCTATTGTTTATTCCTGGCAGGCACTGGGGTGGCCGTGGCAGCTGGAGTCCTTGGTCTCAGAGGCAGCGTGATTGCACCGAGCCTCTCCGTTGGGCTGGACACTGGTTCTCGGCCGACATCCCAAGATTCTAGCGGGTGGAGATCGACTATTTGGGGCAAGTCTGACGGGAAGTTGCTGAGGTGCACCTTTGTGGGCAGTTGTGTTTTTTTCTTTTTTTCTTTTTTTCGGTCGGAAGGGTCTCCGACCGAACGGACATTCATTTACTTTCCCTTTTTCTTATTTTGTATTTGTGTATTATTTTGATACTGTTTATGGTCCTGTGTCCATGTGAATGGGCCTGGGCATGGGGTAATGCAGGTAGTCTGTTGCCAGGCCCGAGGCTATTGTTGAACACGCGTGGAGTGCTATTGATTTAACCCTTTCTTGTATGGTTTTTTTGTGGGGAGAATTACTGTGTATCGGCCGGTATTTCTGGATGGGGATGGCTTTGTATTGATGTGCTTGGGTTGCTGTGTATTATTGAGTGCATTTTCTTCCTTGAGTGCTGTGTATTTGGTGTGCATTGCCCTACTACTGGAAGTGCTGCACATGTACTAATGTATCTCCCCATACTGGTTTGCTGTGCCTTTATTTACTAACTGGTTTGCTGTGCATCTGTCATTTTTGTTTTTTTTGTTTTGCTTATTGCTTGCCCAACTATTGTAGCCACTACCTCTTCCTCGGGCCTAGGTGGTAGCAAGACTTAATTTTATAAATAAAAATATTGTGATTTTTGACCTGAACGCTTGACTCTGCGTTGTGGTGTGTGTCTTGGGAAACTTCTAATCTGGTGTGCCCGAGTTGGGTGACATAAGCACTCAGAAAACTGCCCCCCCCCCCCACATATACAGCACTGCTAGCTAGCATGTGAGGCCAATAAAGGAGCAGTTAACGTGAAGTTTCGTTTTGTTTGATCACACCTGGCCAAAAGACAGTTAATTGAAATTTTGTCAACATCACAGTATTGCCTCTTCACATGCTGTACACCTTATTGTGTTTCTCTTGTATTTGTATTTTTCTATTTACCTGTATTTGTTATAGAGGGACAATGTACATTAATGAGAATTTAAAAAATGTAAATGCATTTGGTCTAGCAATGGTCTAGCAGTGCTGTATTGAGAAACATGTTCTTCCTAGAGTTGTGGACTCTGCTGAAGTTTAAAACAAGTGGATCAACTTTTACCCAATCACTAACATTTGGTCATGACATATGCAATTAGCCTGCCTATGCCCGCAATATTGCTCACAAACACTCCCTGTTCAATGATTGGCTAGGCAAAATTCTGCAACACATACAATACATTGCAATCTGACAGTGATGGACCTGAAGGGGGCTTAGATGGGCGTAACAGTATGTTCCCCATCCACACAAGGAAAGTATCCATAGTTAACAACAACAACAAATTTCACATCAAATACACATCTAAACCAAGTGTTGACATTTAAAGTAGTGTTGACAAATTTGGTTGTCGATTAGCCATTTCTATAGATTTTTTTAAAATGAGCTGTATGAGATGGACTTTCATGTTTTGTGGGATTATATTCCACTCATTAGCTGCTTTATATGTAAAACTGATGAATGAATGAATGAATGAATGAATGAATGAATGAATGAATGAATGAATGAATGAATGAATGAATGAATGAATGATGAACTAGGAAAGCACAACAGTGCAGACCTCCGTCAGGGCAGCTCAGATCACCACCAAAATCTGACCACTTTTAAGTTAGCCCATTTTTGACATACCCTGAACATTTCATCAAAATCCATCCATAACTTTTTGAGTTACGTTGCTAACTAACAAATCACAATCTCCTCCAGCAGCCCCTCTATTAACACTTGTTGCTGTTGGTCTGTGTAACATGGACTAACAAACTCTGCCTTGTCCCTTGGCTTTCAAGGATATTACCATTCAACTCATGGTCACATGCAGTCTCTGTGCAGGGGGAAAGAGAATAAGACATCGAAGAGTCTCCTAACAACATTTTTTTTGTTTTGGAACCACTCACTTCACATTTGGTGGTGTGTTCGATACAAGTGCTGCTGTGTGGTTGTTGAAATTGTTGGTGTTACAACATGAATGTTCAATCAATGTTTTTTGCATCCAGGCAGACAGAACCACTAAGTGGTCTTGTGGGTCAGGCGAGCATTACAGTACAGAATGCCGAGCAGGTGTGTCTTTTGTAGTGGAAAAATGTAAGCAATATGTATATGCTTCGCTGTTAAATGGAAAGCGAGGGAGAAGTAAGAGTGTGTGTGTGTGAGTGTGTAGAGGCCAGAGGTTGGTGGCAGGCAGCCAAGATCCTTTGGCAGGCCCAAGGAGTGATAAGACCGGACAGTGAGACCCAGATAAAGACACCTGCAAACTAAACGCTAATTAACAAGAAGTAGGATTTCAGAGAAAATGTTACTAGACACAAAATAGACTGCAAACATTATATTAGATGCAAAATAGAATACAAACATGTTCAAGAGAATAGAATAAGCTGAATGCAACTTTTTGATGTTTATAAAGAATATGTGTGTGACTGAAGAATACATCCAAAAGAGTGCTGTGGACCGAGGTCAGAGAAATGCAAAGCTCAGAGATTGGTGGCAGGCAGCCAAGAACCTCTGAGGAGGTGATAACACAGGACAGTGAAACACAGATAAGACACCTGCCACAGAAACCAAACGCTAATTGGCAAGTAGGCCTTCAGAAAAAAACCAAAATGACACGCTAGGATACCAAAAGCACTCAAGAAGTGAGAACAAGCTGAATATAGCTTTCTGGGAAAATGTCAAAGAGAATGTAAAGAATGTGTGTGAATGTGTAACATGTTTTACTGTCACATGGAAAGAAGGGTGCTGGGAGAGGTACGTGAAGCGGGGTCACAGGTGAACATGCAGAGGCCCAGACCCAAGAGGCAATAAGATAAGACAGCCAGGTGGTGATAAGGCACCTCCTGCGAACTGCAAACTAAGAACCTACTAATTGCAACTTGGCAAGGAGTAGGTATGAGAAAACCTG
>CM050198.1:27572261-27672261 GCA_027475355.1 Coilia nasus
CCCGCTTGTATGAATGATGGCCAACGGACACACTGAGAGAAGAAGTCCAAGAAAAATGCTAAGAAACTTGCTCTGTCAGAAGACGACTCCTCAAAAGAGGAAGAAGGAAAGACCAAGAAAATGGCCGTGGTAGCACCCTCACCACAGCAGCAGCCAGTGACACAACAGGGTCCAGCACCACAGTATCAACCACAACCAATGCAACAGCCACTCCAGTGGCCAGAACAGAGTCAGCCAACGCAACAGCCACCTCACTGGCTGCAACAAAGTCATCCAGCAAAACCGCCTCAACAATGGTATCTACGGCAACAGCAGCAGGGCTCCCAGGAACCCCGTAGACCCAGGCAACCTCAACAAGGAAGAGGCAATCATCAGCAACAAGGTTGAATACCACTCACATGTTACAACTGTAACGAAGCTGGACACTTTGCCAGGGACTGCTCCAGCTCACAAAGGAAACAAAATGGAAGACAAAATGAACAGCAGCCAGGACCAAGAGGCACAGTGAACCCCTTTGGGGGAACATACTACTGAGGAGGCCCAGAGGAGCTGAATGGGGAGGGTCAGTTCCCAATAATATCAGGAGATGCTGATGAAGAACCAATGCTGGAGGTTCTTGTAAACAGAAAAAAGGTAGAATACTTGTTAGACACAGGGGCCACATATACCTGGGTGAAACCGAGTGATGCCTCACACCTCCCCATGTCAAAGAAAAGAGCAAAGACAGTCGGCTTCTCGGGACAAGTGCAGCTCATTCCCTTTACGGCCCCTGTGGAAATCGCTATTGGATGACAAACCATTAAAATGCCCATATAAGTTTCTGAACAAACTGCTGTCAACTTATTAGGGCGAGATGCCCTGTGCAAGCTCCAGGTCTAGATTGGGTGCACCCCTGAAGGACTATCCGTCAAAGCCTGCCTCACCCCCCTCGCTCCACTCATAACCGACAGCATCAACTCCTCCCTCACCTCTGGGACGGTCCCTTCACCACTTAGGCTTGCTGCCATCACCCCTCTCCTTAAAAAACCTGGCTTTGACCCTGATGACCCCAATCACTTCAGACACATCTCCAACCTCACATTCCTCTCAGAACTACTTAAAAGAGCTGTCGCAGCACAACTAAATCAACATCTTCTCAACAATTAACTGTATGAAACATTCCAATCCGGCTTCAGAACCCATCATCGCACCGAAACAGCTCTCCTTAAGGTAACCAGTGCTGCCTTTGATACAGTCAACCACTCCATTCTCCTCCACCGTCTGCAATCCATTGGCATCACCGACACCGCCCTCTCCTGGTTCAACTCATACCTCTCCGGCAGATCCCACTACATTAACATTAACAACCACACATCACCCTACAAGTAGCCGGGGGCTACAGGAGCAGACATCTAGGACCTATGATGTTAGAAGAGACAAAGGCAGAATGGAAGAATACGACACAGTTGTTCGGACATCAATTTAAAGAGGGAAGTTTGCAGACAGTCACCCTGTCAGGCCATCCATTTTATAGGATGAGCTTCGAGCTCACCCTGGTGGGAGCGGCTGAAATTGTGCAGCTCACTAAAAGAGAAATTTAAGTTTAAAATGATCATGTGCACATCATGCACCCAACCCTGTTCAGCCCAGCTACCGGAATTAAAGGCCCTAACAGCCGCCTGCGCACTAGCAGATGGCCAAGAGACCACCATCTTCACCGATAATGCATACGCACATGCAGTCTGTCAAATCTATGGTTCACAATGGAAGCGGCGAGGATTCAAGAAATCCGACGGATGCCCAATTGAACATTTACAACAAATACAACTGCTACTCGCCGCCATGATGCGTCCCAAACGCCTAGCCATTTGCAAATGCAAGGCGCACAAAAGGGGCAGAGATTATGTCACACTGGGAAATGCCCAAGCGGACTTCGTTGCAAAGGAGGCAGCATTAAACACTAGGGCCATCGCTCAGACGGGCCACCCCATTCGATGCCCTGCCAGGTGTGTCTGGACTGACGACGATTGTCGGTAGTGCTCTGCTTCCTCACCTGAACATTTTCATTATCCTGATCCGATCTCCTGCTCGCACTGCCAATGGGCTGAATGCCCGACATGCGGCGATAAGCCCTGTGAACCACGAGACCCCCTAACTGTTCAAGCACCAGCAATAGTCAGACCCACGGCCAAAGCTCTATCAGATGGGTCATGGGGAGACGTCACCACTTTACGCCTCGAACCTACATTCGCCGATGTAAAGCTTATGCAGCATGATGTTTCAACCTGGGAAGAAAATGAGTGGGTGCGCAAAGGAGCAAAGAAGGACCACGAGGGCCTCTGGCGCAATCATGAAGGCCTTCTAGTAGCTCCGGTTAAGCTTATTAATATGCTCATCTGGGATGCACATGATCCAGATCATTGTGCAAAGGGGGAAGTCAAGAAGCAAATCTGCGACAAAGGTTTCTGGGCACCCAGATTACAGGATCAAATAGCATTCGTACTCAGGAATTGTGACACATGCGCCAAGCATAACAGGAGAAGGGGAGAAGGCCCGAGAACACTGGGCCACGTCCCACTCCCTGAAGGGCCATTCACACACCTGGTAATGGACTACATTGACATGACAAAGACAGTAAACACGTTCAGATATGTTCTGGTGGTAATATGTCGATACTCTAGATGGGTAGAAGCATGCCCAAGCCCAAGCCCAGACGAAAAGACGGTGATAAAGTTTATCGCAAGAGAACTGATTCCGAGGTTTGGCATCCCAACACACATCAGTAGTGATAATGGGTCACATTTCACTGCATCCACATGGCAGAAGGTGGCCCAGGTGCTTCGGATACGAACCAGATTTGGATGTGTGTACCACCCTCAGAGCCAAGGGATGGTAGAAAGAGCGAATGGCACACCCAAGAATAAAATCGCCAAAATCTGTGCAAGCTCTGGATTAAATTGGGTGGATGCTTTACCCATAGCACTGTGGAAAATGCGCAGTGAAGTAAACAGAAGCACTCACCTTATGCCACACGAGATTTTGACAGGACGACCAATGCCAGCCCCGAGAATGAAAGATGCAGCACGAGGACCATCTCTGGAAAGTTTTAAGAAAGAACTGAAGGCCTACGTGCGGCAGTTATCTGCAATACACAAGGAAATCTACCACTGTCAAGAGCAAAGAGATAGCCGGTTGAGAAGGGTGGCTCATGAGAATACCATCCAACCAGGGGACTATGTATATCTTAGGGTATTTAAAAGGTCCTGCCTCGATCCGAGGGCAGAGGACCATATAAAGTCACCACCGCCACACCAACTGCAATAAGAGTTGAAGGCACCAACGTGTGGTATCATCTCAACTTCTGTTTCAAGGCAGCCAGACCGAACGGGGCCGCAAGACAGAGAGAGGTGGACGAAGGGGGATCTGGTGATGAAAGACCAGAGGATGGACCGGATGGTGACAGAGGGGGTGAGGAAGGAGACCATCTCACTGGAGGAAGCGATGAGAGACGGGATCGCCCCCCAGATGATGGTGGGCCGGCTGAGGCTGCGGGCCCGGCGCAGGACCCCTTGGAAGGCCCTAGTAGCAGTCCTGGGTATCATGTGCCTGGGATGCCTCCTATCATCTCTTCCAACCCAATGCCTACAGGCGATATGGGGAAAGGGGATCCTAGCATGGGGGACTGTGAATGATCTCAGTCAGAGCACCCTTCCAAAGCAACCCAAAAGACCAAGCCAGAGCCAGACATCATACCCGCCAGGCAACGGACTCAACCTTAGTCAAACCCCTGCACCACGAAAACAGGCCGCCAAAGCAACGCCAAGTCAATCAGGCCCTGCGCCCAGACGAACCAGCCCCCGACTGGCGGCAATTCAGAAGGGTACTGAAAAGGACCCTGAGGCGACGTGTAAAGTTCTCCAAGAAACAGCAGATCCGAGCAGTGTGCCCCAGGACCAGCCCACTGCCACTACCGCAGACCCCCAAACACACCCCAGCGCTACAAGCGGATTTGTCACCCAGTCTACCGCCGGGGATAACTCCATGGTTCAACTCGATGTCGGAGACACCATCGCAGGCCAGCCCAGCCTGTGGGTACCAGCTCCAGGGGACCTCTTTCCTAAAGACTTCACCCCCCACAACCTTCCTGATACCGGAGGAGAGGAGTCGCACATCCCGAAGGAAGACCCTCTCGAGACACTCCCAGACAGTGATGATGAATAGCGCAAAAACTGGGTCGGGTTCCGGGCCAGGTACGGCAACTCCCGCTCAGGATGAGAACGACGTAAGCCTGGCCCCGACGCCAGGTGAATTTAATACTATATTTTTCCCAGCCCAAACGACACTTAGTCCCCGAAGAAAGAAGAGGAGCTTCATAAAAAGGGAGACAACGTTAGGAGGGGAATATCAGAGGAAAGAGGAATGCGTATGGAAAAAGGAAGGAGATGCGTATAGTATTATGCTCAATTCCCCCAGAGAAGAGAATGATTCACTAATTTGGAAGCATATAAGGGCGGGGATACATCGACGCACCTACTATAGGAAGTGGAACAGAGTGACTGCCGATACAGCAACTGTCAAAAATGATTCCCTAATACTAAACAATCTCACCCGTTCAATGCCCGGTGCATATACAGCCGAGCATCATGATAGTAATTGACGGCTACTCAAAGTAAAAAGAGAGGAGCTATGTGTGACCAACGATAAGACTAACACGGCCCGAGACAAGACCACAAACAGCCAAGAGTCCAGGACTGAGGAGTCAGTGGATTTGCATCAGGAAGACCCAGTAAAGGAGAACACCTGGTTTCAATGGGCAAAATACACTGTGAAGACCATGTACCCAGAAGGGAACTGTTATATATGCTCAAAAGCGTCACCCTCAGTAAGGATCATCCCAGTATCAGTAAGCCTGGAAGAATCCATAAAAACACATAGAGGAAGCGGAAACTCCCCATTTCAGTGTCTGATAGCCATGGGCTCAACGCAACTAGACTGGGACATGACAGATGAAAAAGGACTGATATACCTGGCGAATGAGCCTAAGTGATCAGGAAAAGGCACTCCGACAGTGGGTTACATACCTGAAAGAGGCGAAGACCGATCTGTCCGGAGATCTTAGACCTACATACAATTGGTTGACAAGAGGATGGCCCAAGAAGTTCCATGATTGTAAAGCTAAACCAGGTGGACCCCGTGACCAACCCCAAAAATGGCCACTAGTGACTGAAACTAAAGTAAAGGATTGTGAGATACGGAAAGGATTCAAGTTTGAATGTTTTCTCAGAACCTGGCCTTATGGCCGGGAACCCCCATACTATGCACCTAAGAACAAAAAGCATGGAGGACCACTCCCTGAGGATGTAGGGATGTAGGTTCGTCCTCATGGACAATCGCACCTATATGAGTAACATAGGACAACCTAAAGGTATACCCGAAGAATACAAAGCTATGAATGAAGTAACCGCAGGGCTACAGTCCATCTTCCTTTGGGTCACCATCAATAAGAACGTAGAATGGATCAACTATATTTACTTCAATCAGCAGAGATTCATCAATCACACAGACGATGCTCTGGCAGAACTGGGAGAACAACTGGACGCAACTACTCGAACAGCCAGAGAAAAACGAATAATCCTGGACTGGATGCTGGCCAAAGAAGGAGGCGTGTGTGCTATAATAGGAGACACTTGTTGTACTTACATCCCACACAACACTGCGCCAGAAGGATCATTCACCCTCGCCATCAGAAAACTGAGGGGTCTCCGGCTCGAGTTGAAGAACCACTCTGGCCAGAATCCCCCGCCCAAGTTACCCGGGTTGTCCATATTCGGAGACATCAGTCAGTGGCTACGAAGCAAGCTCGGGTCCATAGGCGCAGCACTGGTTACAACAATCGTGAGTGTAATAATGGGACTCTTTGTGGTTGCATTGATCGTCTGTTGCGCTGTTCCATGCCTGGGACAAGCCTGCTCCAAGATGATCGCAAGGCAGTTGATCCTGACAGCCAAGGAACCGGATATCACTGAACTAATTGACGACGAAGGCGAGTGGCCCCACCATGAGCTGTACGACTACCTGGCTTGAGAAACACATACACTGCATTTTGCTGAACACAAGACACCACACTCGGGATGCAAGCCTAGCGCTGTCCTCAGACATGCATGATGCAATACTGATAACTATACACCACACTGAAGAAGGAAAACCTGCGTCGAAAGGCGGTGAAGAACCGTGCCAGCCAGTCACTGGGACTGAAAACGAGATGGCGACCGACACATAGCTGGGCCACTAGTGGGCCATAGCACTGTAAAGGTGCATATGGACAGAATGATGATGAAGGTTTTTAAATATTTTTGCTTGCATAGAAATGCCTAGGAAACGTTAGGTTATAATTGTTTTTCTGGTCTGTGAGGCACCTGATGGCTTGAGACCTGTGCCCAAACATACCCCAAAACCCTTGTATAAAAATCAAAAGAAGAAAAGAGAGGGTACAACTCAGTACTTAATTGATTGTCAGATGACACTCGTCATTGATGGGTATTGTCCTGTTCTAAGAGGAAGTCATACTTCCTATGCTAATACTAATACTGAGCGCAACCACCATCATGTACCTGACCGCGCCTGCCAGTCCAGAATCTCTGACCTGGTATGACAAATGCTACAACTGGGAGGACTCCAAATATCCTCATGGTGCCCCTATCCGGTGTATGCACTTCGAGTTTGCTCAGAGGGAGGATGCCTACACTGCTATGTCTTGCATGGAGTCTGTACACCTATGTACAGATCCATGCAGACGTTTATTTATTACAGGTTCTGTTGTCATCAGGGCCCACAGATCACCGTTTATTTAATCCATATTCATTTCTGATCAAAGCGAGATCACCTTTTGTATAAACTCACGCCTGCAAGGTCACTTTGTCCTAAGACTTTATGTTAGCAGTTGATTATTTGCTGTTTAACCGTACGCTCAATATAGGAATGCTTTTTAGCTATTGATTGCTTATAGGTGCCCACGATCAACTTCGTGAGCACTTCATGCTTAGGCTTTATTCACAGTCTGATTTCTCTCCTGTCATCTTATGCATTTCAGTCAAGTGCCCTGATTTGATTGCCACTGACAACACAATCTGCCAAAAACATGTATACCTCTGACTTTACACACTGGTGTGAGGCTTGTAAGCCTCAAAAGGGGGAATGTAGTGGAAAAATGTAAGCAATATGTATATGCTTCGCTGTTAAATGGAAAGCGAGGGAGAAGTAAGAGTGTGTGTGTGTGAGTGTGTAGAGGCCAGAGGTTGGTGGCAGGCAGCCAAGATCCTTTGGCAGGCCCAAGGAGTGATAAGACCGGACAGTGAGACCCAGATAAAGACACCTGCAAACTAAACGCTAATTAACAAGAAGTAGGATTTCAGAGAAAATGTTACTAGACACAAAATAGACTGCAAACATTATATTAGATGCAAAATAGAATACAAACATGTTCAAGAGAATAGAATAAGCTGAATGCAACTTTTTGATGTTTATAAAGAATATGTGTGTGACTGAAGAATACATCCAAAAGAGTGCTGTGGACCGAGGTCAGAGAAATGCAAAGCTCAGAGATTGGTGGCAGGCAGCCAAGAACCTCTGAGGAGGTGATAACACAGGACAGTGAAACACAGATAAGACACCTGCCACAGAAACCAAACGCTAATTGGCAAGTAGGCCTTCAGAAAAAAACCAAAATGACACGCTAGGATACCAAAAGCACTCAAGAAGTGAGAACAAGCTGAATATAGCTTTCTGGGAAAATGTCAAAGAGAATGTAAAGAATGTGTGTGAATGTGTAACATGTTTTACTGTCACATGGAAAGAAGGGTGCTGGGAGAGGTACGTGAAGCGGGGTCACAGGTGAACATGCAGAGGCCCAGAGACCCAAGAGGCAATAAGATAAGACAGCCAGGTGGTGATAAGGCACCTCCTGCGAACTGCAAACTAAGAACCTACTAATTGCAACTTGGCAAGGAGTAGGTATGAGAAAACCTGTTGGTCAGCACTTTGGTCAGCATTATTTTTAATAAACAAGATAACGAGGGGCTTTTCACCAATTATAAGAGCCCACCTGGCCAAAGAGGCGATAAGCATAGGAAGGTCTGAGCCACCGCCGAGCAGTATAAATATTGGTGGCAGACAAAGCGCAGTTCAGATCGTTTTTGGGATCTCAGAGGCAGCATCTTGGGTCTTCTGCAGAACACCTGGTGGGACTTCGATTCACTCGCCATCTCCTCAGCGCAGCAGACTTGGAAGGCAAGCGAGCTGTTGGCTTCGAGTGGTGAGGTGAATAAAGATTCTTCAATTATCTGCAACTTCTCGTCTTAACTAGTCTCTCTTTGTTAAGAATTCCAGAGTGCTACTTTTGCTGAATTTATTTAGCGTCAATAGAGCAGTTTTTATCCACGACACTTTAAGCAATGGAACAGGTTTCAAGCAATAAAAGTGGTTGTTGACTTCAAGTAAACTGTGCATCATTTACATAGCACTTTATTACAGTTGGAGGTTTAACTGTTGTATTTGTGTTGCTGGTACTAGTATTAACTATCCTTTTATCAAAAGAGAATTGTTGTTTTTCACCGTTCTTTTGCTAACCTTTTTGATTTGCTTTACACTCTTATGGACAGTTTTTTAATTTCTACATTTTTAATGTAGTTGATTTTTTATATGACTGATCTATGTAATTGTCGATGAAGCTGTATGATTCCACTTTTTGTGTCCTAATGATGAATGATGTCAGGGAAATGGCCTCTGGTGGAACTTTAGACTGCAGAAACCCTGTGAGTGCTGCTCAATCATGTGTGATTGTTCTGCAGAGGCAGCATTGCCTATAGGCACCAGTGTTGGGACCCTGCATGGGCCGAGTGTTAAAGGTCTCAATCCATGAAAAACCATTTAGTACTTGCTCTTTTTAAAATACTCCGAATTGCATATGCATGCTGTTGAAAATGTTCTTCTACCCCGATTGCCTCCATTAGACAATAAAAGAAAATAGGCGGAAAAACAAGCAAATAAGGAAAAGGCAAACAAAGTGATGTAAGTATGTTAAATAGTTACCACAGTTGTGATTACCAGAGGAGTCTTGTTGCAGCACACATTCACATAGCGAAACATAGGTAAGTATGTGTGTTTGTTTAGAACGTTTAAATCTTCTATTTGGTGTGCTATGACCGAATGGGCTTTGAATGATTCTAGCCTGCGACTAGCATAGCCTAGAAATTGTAATTTTCTCTGCTCCATCTCCTCCACCAAACTAGAACAGCCTGTAACAGGAGCATCACCATCCTCAGCGGGTTGTTTTTTTTATCCATGGCACCCACCATTCCCAATAGCTCCTTTCCCATTCACTTTTCCTCCAAATTCCTGATTCTGGCCCTTTGTTATTCCCAACATACATGAGCTTAGCCCTCTGATTGTTCCCTCACTGATTGGGATCCCACAGAGACCTGGCATGGCTGATTGGGGCATGATTGGCAGAGAGAGAGGGAGAGAGAGAGCGAGAGGGAGACGGAGAGAGAGAGGGAGCAAAGGAGTGTAGACAGTAGCAGATACTGCAAGTCAAGGAAATATGCTGAAAGATGAGTATGCTGGTACCATACCAACATTTGAGCAGCTCAATCTAGGGAAGATTTCATTGGTAGCCGTCAAAAAATGTCTGGATTTATTAATAACGAAGTTTGGACCCGGCTGCCTTCTGTATTTTGTCCCACTAAGCTGTAGCACACTGTGCTTGCATAATGAAAAGTCTGGCACAGTCCTCATTTTGAAACAACAGACATTAGCCAGATAACTTCAGTGATTGTCAGAGATGGATGTGGCGTGGCCAATTTGTCAGTGTGCTGCCCTCATCAACCCACAGGAACATTAATAATGGACGCTCCCGGGGCCTTGTCAGGTGGTTGTCACTGGTGGTGATAGCACCAGCGATAGCTGTGACAAAAACATATGGAAAGTGATGCTGTATCTTTAGCTGCTTGATGTACCTCATTAGGTAAGGGAATCCATCACATTTTTGGCCCTGCCAGATTGTCTTCTCAACTGACAACACTTGTTGCCTGTGAAATGGCTGGACACACTCAAGTGAGAAAGAGAATTGGCAGGCTTTTTGTCAGTGGCTTCATTTATGGTATATGGGGTGGGGGATGTGGGCATTTCTTTTAACATGACAAGTGTATGTGTATTTATTGCAGATATTTCCAACAATAATTAGGTAGTATACCTCCAGTGAAATCTATATGTTCTGTCTTATCACATGTTTGCAGTCACTGTGTTGATGCCATTTATTTGAGTGCACAGACTGACTTTTACAGTGTATCCTGTCCAAGAGATTTGCAAAATCCCTTAAACCTCGAATCTAATATTTTGCACTCAGTTCTGCTAAAAAGCAAGTTAAGAGCAAGTCAGTGCTCCTCACAGGTAGAAGCAATACCCTTTGCTTTGCAAGTGTATGACACTTGCCTAACAGAAACAACACAAACCCTCTCTCCTTCTCTCTTCATTTTTCTCTCCTTTATTTCTTTCTCTCTGCTTCTATCTCTTTTCCTCTTTCTCCCATCTCTCTCTGTCTTTGTCTATACCACTCCTTTCTGTATTCCCCCTGTCTCTCATTCTTTCTCTCTCTCTTACTTTCTCACATAGTATCTCTTCAGTTGTCTTTCACTCTGCCAGTCATCAGACCTTGACCTATGAAGTTGGAATGACAATTAACTGCTTCAGTGGTACTTAGCTGACTGCCTCTCATCAAACATGTTTACTCTCTCCCTGTCGGCTGTCAAAACAATTGCATCATAAAGGAGATGGCTTAAGACGCACCTGCCAGACAATCACAGACACCCATCAACCATCTCTGAGCCTATCACAGGTTAGGTGTCAGCTTCCATGTGCACCACGGCAATTCTGGCAAGACAACTTTGGCCCAGGATCATTAGAAAAGGCATCAACAGGCACGGCTCGTCAATATGGGCAGGTGGGGCAGCGCCCTCCCAAAAAACATCCACCCCAAAACATAGTTCCTCCTAATAAATAATGTTACCTACTTAACTGCTCTGCTTGCTACCTAATTAACTACTCTGTCGTATATGGTTTGTGTATGTGTTTTTATAACTATTTATTATGACCGCCAAAGCAAAGCTAGCGAAAGCGGTCATTATAGTGTTGCCGCGACTTTCCCCCCCCCTTTTTTTTTCTTTTTTTTCAGTGAAAGTCCGTCAACGATTGCCGGGACACTGGAAGTCTATGGGACATGAATCTTTGTAGGCATGTAGCCCTAGAACTTTTCGAGTGACTAGAAGATTTTGGCCCCCAAGGGCCACCCCCCGCTGTGCCAGTGTCCATCAAAGATTGGGATTTTGTATTGCCAATATCTTGGACCGAGAAGGTGGGAACTGCACAAAATACGTCATGCACAATCAGCACAAAGACCTCTAAAAGCACAGCACATGTCATAAAATTTGGCACATAGGGGGCGCTGTCATTTTACAAAATGTCATTTTGTCTATTATCTAGCGAATGCTAACGTTTACCACCAATTTTTTTTGTCGTGAAATCTATTTACCCTCACGCATTGAAAACACTGGTTGACGCCTACTTCCAACGAAAACAATTTACGTGAAATTTTAACACTGTGAAAACGAATCTAAACAAAGTCATCATAGGCCGTTCATGTGAATCTCACCAAATTTGGTATATATCATCTACAGACAATGCTGACAAAAAGTTATTAAAGGTGTACTTCCACGAGAAACCGTTTAGTACTTGCTCTTTTGAAATATGATAGGTCACCCCGAGTTGCATATGCATGCTGGATATCAAAATGTTTTTCTACCCCCATTTTCTATATCAGTCAAAAGAAGACAATAGACTGGAAAAATGACCCAATGCGAAAAGGGCCTTCGGCGTGACGCAGACGTGAAAATACATATAAGAGAAACTGACCGAATGGGCTTTAAATGATGTTAGCCTGTGACTCGCATAAGATTAGCAGGCTAGTTAAATGACTGAACTGCATTTAGCCGGGCACTTGCACTGTTTTGTCATGCAAATATTACCATTCTGAAACGTTCATTGACAAACGGTCAGGAAGCGACTGTGCTTGTGCCATCTCTCTTTCCTCTTCGGATTCAGGATCAAACACATAAGGCTGTATCTCCGAAGACATTCTGTGTGCAGTTTTAGCGCTGTCAAGTTGACTTTTCCCCACTCTGCTATCAAGTTGACTGTGGGGCAAAGGAAGCTGCAGGGAGCGTGTCACGCCTCTGGTGAAATCATGTCGCTCTCCCGGCCCCACCCCCTCCACCAAACTAAAACAGCCTGAAACAGAAGCATTAGAACATTTTTTTTTTCATCAAAACCAGCGCACAGCGCAATTATCAATACTAGAGAACACCGCAAAATTAATGAAAACATGATGGAAGTACACCTTTAAAGGCTGTATCTTGAGATAAACCATTTCGAAGACAGCGATTTTGTGTTAGTATGTTGGTGTTACAGAGGCATATCGACCCAGCCTGTAAACACTCACTTGAAGCATAACGCCACCTAGTGATATGGGTAAATCCAAAAATTGGGATTTTGAGTTGCCAATATCTTGGACCGAGAAGGTGGGAACTGCACAAAATATGTAATGCACGATCAGCACAAAGACCTCTAAAAGCACAGCACATGCCATAAAATTTGGTCCATAGGGGGTGCTGTAATTGTACAAAATGTCATTTTGCCTATTATCTAGAGAATGCTAACGTTTACAACCAATTCGTTTTTATCGTGAAATCTGACGACCCATTGAAAACACTGGTCGACGTCCACTTCCAACGAAAACAGTTTCCGTGAAATTTCAACACTGCGAAAACGAATCCAAACGAACTTGTCATAGGCCGTTAATGTGGTCCATAGGGGGTGCTGTAATTGTACAAAATCTCATTATGCCTATTTCTTTCAGAAATCACTCCTACACACTACAGAAACACACACAATGTCATTCATTCCAAACCCCATCCATGCCCACTTCCAGGAAATCATTTCCACACAATTTCTCACCTCACAACACTGCTCTACCGCATATTCATCATACCAACAGTTCCCACATTTCAATACACTGCGGCGGTCATACCATGTACCGCTATGCGGTACATCTAGTTTACCACTGTGGAATTGAGCGTAACAAGATTTTGGTTCGTGAGTGGTGGCACGGTTGGGGCTACACCAATCGGATAGCTGCTTTTTGTCAACAGAACGGCAAGATGGCGGCCCCTAGGGCTTCATCCAGCAGTACTGACGACGAGAAAAACACACCATAAAGTCCTCAACAATCCAAATTATCGAGTGTTGTATGCACATTACTGCTGCGAAGCATGGTTTGATACAACATTTCACTATCACACGCTGGAATACTTACAGAAAAGCCTAAAACGGTGGCTTTGGTTGAAGGGTGAATGTCAAGATGTCGCTGACAACTACTAACACTCTTGATGGAGATTAAAAATGTGCTACTAGGGTTTATCAACAAAAACCCCAATTGCAAAAGTATTAAGACGTCTCGCACATGAGGGAGAGAAAGGAGAAGATACGGAAGACCACTTAAGAAGCAAAGCGATCCCATTGGCATTTATCAGCACGACTGTGAGTCCAACAAAGAAACATTAACAGCAGGTAAGCAAAAATCAAAAGTGCATCCCATTACACACAGAGTCATCGACTGAAAGGTACAACTACGTGAGAAAGATATGGCAACAAAATCACTGAGATATCCTTTTGTTTTTTTTTCCTAAGACCAGAAAGCTACAGAGTTGAAGGAAGACCACAGCATTCTTATGCATAACAAAGACTGTTACTGGAGGTGCAGTACCACAATGGCTGCTACAAAGACTAGAAGAGGATCATCTGCCAAAGGCTGCTTGTAAATCAAGAGGTGCTGAGAATGGGCCAGCTAAAGAAGACCTTCATTGACCTGATGAAATCAAGTGAAGGTGTTGATGCTTCAAACTACAGGTAACTGTACCTCACACATACACACACACACACACACACACACCTATAGCACCACTGTGTGCGTGCGCGTATGTGTGTGAAGGAGACTGAGACAGGGTGACAGGTGGAGGTGTTCATGTTTTTGTTTGGTGTTGTGTGAGATAGGAAGTGATTTAACTCTGCCTCCAATATGATGACAAAGCAGGTCTCTATATCTTATACTGTATAGGCTTTATGAGCTACATTTGTCTGTCTGTCTGTGCGTGAGCCTTTTATTGTTGAATATGCTGTAAATTATGAAGTTTTTTTATTGTGCAGTCTATGTACTAATTTTTAACTAAAAATAAAGCTAAATATTCATGTGGCAGCTGTGGCCCAGTGGTTAGAGATGGTCTTGGGATCGGAGGGTTGCAGGTTCGAATCCCTTTCCAGTAGGAAGATTGTGAGTGGGGGAGTAAATGACTAGTCCTCTCCTGCACCCTCATCCATGGCTGAAGTGTCCTTGAGCAAGGCATCTAACCCCACATTGCTCCAGGGACTGTAACTGAAAGCCTGTAGCTAAGTAACTGTAAGTCACTCTGGATAAGACCGTCAGCTAAATGTAATGTAACTGCAATGCAATTTTCCCCAGTTTTATTATTTGTCATGTGCAAGGCCAACTTTACACAAAAGGTAATGGGCCTGCTTGGAGAAACTGTTTTTAAGATTTGCTGTCCGCACAGACATCTACCTGTTGGCAGCAAGGAGAACAGCTGAACAGCTTTGATGGCACCCCTATCACTTCTAACTGTCCTGTTTTGTTGTGGTGTAGGACAGGCTGACCAGTGATTTCCCTCAGCTGGTGTGTCAAGCCCCAAGCTGGGTTTTGTGGAGACTCCGTCATCAAATAAACTCATGGACATGCTACTTCATCCATTGTTGAATTCCTGTGAATTATGTTGCATGGAAAAATGCAAACCTCACAGCAGTGGGCAAAAACCTTAGCTTGTGCACAGCACATGGACATCAGTCTTTGTGACTCTAATGAAGGGTGTACAATCTATTCATGTTGTTGAAGACCTACAATGTCATCATGAGGAACATGACAAAAGGGTGTTTTTACATGCATAACATGCTGCACAGGAGCATAAAACTGTAATCATTTAAAGCTGTGACACTGATGTGACAGTGATTGGTGTAAGTCTGCCGACAGATGTACCATGCAACTTATATTTTTTTCACAGGAATTGGCAACAGGACACATTTCATTAACATTACCAAGGTGGCAAAGGCAAAATAATGACATTTTCTATAGCATGTGAGAAAGACCACTTAACATTTATACTACTTTGCCAATACATATGCCACAATATGAGGCTGGCAGCCGCTGAAAATGTTAGATAGGCTAAATATAAGGCTTTATGTAAACATTGCCATCAGCACTATAAAGGGGCAAACTACCAAGCTGCAATCATGAGGTCATGTCTTAAACCAAGGATATGTGCTCGTGCTGGATACGGTTGGCACCTAAATGACATAAACTTACGAGTCACCTGGATGACAAGTAATCCAACTTCTGACAGTTTTTACATGTGATAAACTACAGTTGCAAAGAGAGTGCCTGTAAGACAGGTAGATGCGCCTGTGTATCTGCAGGACTGTGTTGCACTGACTTGTGTAGGTGTTTCAGCTGTGCAAATACAAATGAAATCGAGAAGGAAGATGACAACTGTCCAGACACTGACAGTGAAAAGAAGGTGTGCTAAGGTAGGATGTATTGCCTCAGAATTTCACCGTAATAACATTTACATGTATTGCCTTGCTGTTTTGTATTGTTATGTGTATATATTATTTTTTATGGTTGATCAGTGTTGTATTTAGCTACGAACCAATGAATGCATGAGTAAATGAATGGTCTTCGTCATCGGTATGGGTACAATTACTGCCTTTTATTGATGTAAATGGTATGATATAAAAAGTTCACCTCTTTGTCTATTTACCTGATTGTTCTTCTTGGACATTGCTATGTATACAGCACTGTTTAGAATCCATTTGCCCCATTTTAGAGGACATTCGGGTGTTTTTCTCATCATTGGTAATGTTAAATAAAACCACGGAGACTGTCGCCGTTCTGTTGACAGCGTCCTGACATTCGCCCTTCAACCCGAGCCACCATCTGTAAGTATTCCAGCGTGTGATGGTGAAATTTTGTATCGAACCGTGCTTCACAGACCTAATGTGCATACAACACTCGATAATTTGGATTGTTGAGGACTTTATGGTGTGTTTTTTTCATCGTCAGTACTGCTGGATGAAGCCCTGGGGCTTGCGTTCTATTGACAAAAAGCAGCTCTCCGATTGGTGTAGCCCCAACCGTGCCACCACTCACGAACCAAAATCTTATTACGCCATGACGAAGCTAGTTCTGCATTAAATGTTTTGCCGTAAAAATTGGGCAGGATTTTTCGGGGCAAACTTTTTGCTGTTAGCTTAACACGAGTTGTCCTTTTTTGTGAACTAAAGATTGTGTAGTTCCCCGACTGCGGAGCAAGATGACACGATACAGGCTTCACCTGACGGCCTAAAGGGGACATAGGGATTACAGGAGTTAGCGACGTGAAGCACTTTTCCGAAGTAACAAAAAAGCACACTGTCAAGCATCGCAGCACACCTTGATGAGGGCTATCATGTAAGCATTCGAAATCAATTAGAATGGCAAAATGTGTCATTGTGTGTTGCATTGTTTGCTTTTAGTGCATTGGGTCAGCATTTCATTGGTCTTCGTTAATCATAGCGCTACATTAATGTTTAGCCGAATTAGCCGAATTACTACATTAATTAGGTTTTTAATAGGCCTATCAGTATACATTATTCTATAACATTTGGTCATGGTAGTGATGCAGGCATTGGAGTCAGTGTCTGCCCCACCAATATTTATGCTCAGGAGCCGCTAATGGGCATCAATGCACATGTGTTGAAACAACATGGTAAATGCGCTAAATTTGGACCGGAATTGAATTAGCGGGATTAACAACTCTCCCAATATAACTCTAGGGACATAGTCAACTTGTTATTATTGTCAACAAATTTGAAATGTCTGTTTGGTGTGTGTGTGTGTGTGTGTGTAAGTCTGTGTGTGTGTGTGTGCCTCTGTGTGAAATGTCTGCTAGCACCTGATCCACATGAACACCGCAAAGAAGGGACTCTCTGAAAGTCTCCTGCTGCCAGTGTCTTTATTGTCATTAAAAATACGATAGGGCACCCTTACATCAGAGCATACACACATCCACAAAGAGGCACAAATGCTGGCTGTTTGGACTGTTATGGCATGCAAGAAGAAGCCTTGGCTGATTACAGGGACAGCAACAAACAAGAATCCACTTCACTACAGTCCTCTCTGAAGCTCATCTTCAACACAGCATGTGTTCAAAACAGCTGTCTTGTCAAATGAACATTATTGTAGAGTTGGCTATTCCTTTCAGTGTGTGTGTGTGTGTGTGTGTGTCTGTGTCTGTGTGTGTACGCATGCGTGTGTGTTGCTTTCAAAATGCAATTTATTGTTGCACTGTAGTTGTGTATGTATATAGCAACATGTACAAGCAATCCAGTGTCCTCTGTTAAGCTGGCCATCTGGATATGAGGAAAAGACCTAGAGGAATTCCTTCAGACAGAAAATGCATCCTATGACACCTACAACCCTGCAATTTTTTTTTTTTTTTTTAAAGAAAACTGGTCTATTTATTGCACTGAATTTTTAATATAAAATAGCCTGCTTCTGAAACAAGAGAAACACCATTCATAACAAATGGAAGCTTGTTTCCAGTGGGGTTTCACCTTGTTAGTCCACTCTTAGCAGAGCGTAAGCTTTAAGCACTTTACGTCATGGACCAACAAGCAATGTCTTATCAAGCAGAAAAGGACTGGGATATCAGACCCAGATGAAGCAAGGGGCACTGTTAGCTTATTTAAGTACAAAATTTGTCTCAATCTATAAACACTTAAAGAAAATGTTCAGACGAAATCATTAAAACCCTGTATGTTACAAAACAACAAACAAAAAAAGAAACAGAATACACATAAAAAAAGACTTTTGAGCAGTACGGCAAAGGGCAAATCATGACTGAATAGAAGTGTTTTTTGTCTGACCACCACCCTTGCATGGTGGCAGTTTTGTTTTTTGCACCTGCTCGTGTTGAAGTCCCTCCAGGGACTGTGGCAGGGCATTGAGCCGCTCAGACTGAGACTGGCATTAGCATTCTGCCCAAGCGGCCTGTTACCAACAATGGGACCATGCTTCCTTGGGTCAGCACAGAACAGAGGAGGGCAGAGGAGAGCAGTGCCCACCATGGTGACCACACGACCACACTACGCCTTTGCCCATCATTTCTGCCTGCGAATTTGTCATGCCACCATTACTGTGATGGTTTACATGCCTCTGCAAATATTTAAATACATAAAATTGTTTTGGAGTTCTTATAGTATTTAAGACAGTGGTGTGTGTGATGGGAATCACAATGAGCACTCAGTCTTGCCTTGTTGTGACTCATATGTTATAATGTTATGTGGAGATGACACTCTGTACGTTTATTGTATTTTAAAACTGGTGGATTTTTTTAGGAGTTTGGATGACGTTGCACAACATACAATGTAGTATAATTAAATATTATTTTACCTATTAAAATATTACAAAAATACTTGCATAAACTACAACTGTTTTGTCTTGGATATAAGGTGAGGTGCCACAAATATGTCCAAAGAAAAAACAAATAAACAAATACATAAATAAGTCACTGCTTGCGATGAATTGACAGTTTGATTTGGGAAAATATTGGATGGCATTTGATTATTACTAAAATGATGAACCAAGACACAACCACTGTCCATAAAGCCTTCCTGGGGGGACTCTTTAGAATGTCTCACTTTCAAAGTTTGCTCTGTTCTTTCTCAGTGAGTAAAGCAAAAAGCTGCGACCACCACAATCATAGCGGTTTTTCCGTCCCTTTCCTCCGAGGTGCATCCGTCAAAGGGCAGGGTCACTCCATCTGCTCGGGCTCAGCATCCATGCACGTCTCCCAGGGGTTGCGGGGCATCTGGGGCATGGCAAGCAGCAGAAGGGCCAAGCCTGGCACGAAGAGCAGGATGCAGCCAGTGACTGCACAGGCAAAGGACCAGGAGTAGTAAGAGTGCATCCAGATGGTCTCCTCGCTGTCGATCATGCGCTTAACCGACTGCCGCATCACCTCCACCGAGACGATGGCACAGAGGCCTGCCAACAGGTATTTGGGGAGAGGTGGGGATTATATAGCAACAGTGTACAGTGTGAAATTCTTCAGCTATTCTAAGTTATTCTCATTTATACAATTAGCCAGAATCGGAAAGTAAATGTCCTGCCACATATTTGTTCCAGCCAATTCACTGACCCAGCTGAAATCACCTGTGTCAAGAGCACAGGCAGAAGGGATATGGCAAGATGTTTACTTTCTCAAGCTGGTGTCTCCACCTTTGTAATTGATTTAAACCTTTAAAGTGACATCAAGGCATAGATTACCTTACACATCTATTGCATAATGGGAGAGTAACAGTAACTTACCTGCGAATCCAAAGAGCATCCCAGACGGCTTGTACATGTACTCCTTCCCTTTGCCAAGACCTGCCAGGAGACACAGCGTCCCAAGGATCATGAAGGCCACACTGAAGATGGCGATGGCAGCTGCCGAGATGCTGTACTCTGGAGAGGGATGGAATATAGAAGAGAACTGAGCAAACTAAACAATCCAAAGAAATACATGTCTACCCACCACATTGTTTGTAGGGCTCCATGTCTGATAGTTTTGTAGCACATAATTTGTGCTTTACATTGAGACATTCAATAAGAGAGGAGTAACAATAAAAACATTTGTGTATATTAATTGTTGCACTCACTCATTGGTCACATAAAAGCACAAGCATGAAAAAAGATGAAAGACTGCATAGGGACACAATGAGTTCTCTGACAGATAAAGCTTGTCCCAGGCAGGTACATTTTTAGCAGCTCATCTTTAACCATGCCCCATTGCACAGACATACCTGCTCCTTTGCTGCTCTCATACAGGTGTGCTTGATTTGTGAATGTTTAAAGGACCTGCTCTGGTTATTCACCTTCCGCCAGCTTTGGGTTTTTGCTTTTGTTGTTCATTTCCCTGCACTTATCAGTGCCACACTCCTCTCTCTTATTGCACTGACTTACATTTCATGTACCATATCTCTTTATTCTCTCTCTTTATTTTCAATAAATTTACTCCTTTATGTGTCCCTGCTTGAGTCAACAGTGTAACATCTAACAGATTAACAGAGATCTCTGATAGTTACGTTATCAAGGAGAAGAGAGGTAACTCTAAGACACTGTTGTTTGGGCAAACTGCAGGGTGTCCTCAAGTCTCCAGCTGACTGTAATTTGGAGCGTGATGCCTAATTGGAGCTGAGAATTTGTTAAGTCAGACTGACACACCCGCAGAGGGAGAGAGCTGTTGTCTTTGTGCTACAGCTTCTTCACAGAAAGGGGAAATAAACACGTTGTGTCACACACAGACCATCAATGTGATGGATGTTTCATGTTGTCTTGACTTTATGCACCATTACAGTGTGAAGGGACATAGAGTGTATTCTTTAAATGTTTCTGTTGACACTGCATTTGGGTTAAGCTCTTTGGGATCATTTTTGCATATCCTAAATCCTTGGTACACTCTGAGGAAATGAAAAAAAGTCTGCAACAAAATACTTTTTGCACAGTCAATGAGACTGCTTATAGTTTTCAAAAAATTCTGGCAACAGTGGTGAAATGGCAAATATTCTTGACTAACAAGAGAGGTTCACTTTGCGCTCCAGGATCTGTGTGTCACAGAGTAGGACAGCAACATCAACAAGTTCTGGGCCACTTGTAGAACAGACTAGATAGAGGAAAGACTGGACCACACAGTAGTGTTGAAACATTAGTCATTTGCTTGTGTCTTCTTCAGAGTCAAACCAGTCATTTGGTGCACCTATTAAAAAGTTAAAAATTACTCTGTGCGCTCCAGTCTCTCCTGTATCCAGTCTGTTCCAGAAGTGACCCAGAACTTGTTGAAATATTCCTGACTCTTGATGCTCCAAGCTACTACTGTATGTTGAACACTGACCCTGTTAACATGAGTCATCATAGCAACCATACATTTGTTTATGTACTGTATCACATACTCCATAATCATGCAGTTTGGTACATGACCAGTTTCTGTAGTGAATAAGTGATATGCATTGGGGGAAAAATGTATGTACATACTACATACTTGCCTGTTCACACTGGATTCAAATTAAATCTGCAAATTGCACCAAACTGTTTTAATTCTGTTTTGTTGCTATTCAGTTTATCACCCATGACCACCAGTCTCCGTTTTACATGTGTTTTTGTGTTTGTTGTATTGTGTCAACTGTATGTGGCAAAGGGAACATATAGCATATAACAACACCTAACCAACCATTTCCTTACACATCATCTATGCCACTGTGACCTAAAACAACAGGGGTAAGAGAAAAGCAAGTAGGAACACAAAATTAGATAGCCTAGGGCACCACACTGGGAAAATAAAAAACTAAACAGCACAGCTTCTTACTCACAGTTAAGACAACATCCAGAAAAAACAACAGAGTAATGATCGGACACAATGTTGTTTCTAGGCTGAAACCTCGAGCATTTTAAATTCATCATGTAGTGGCTGATTATCTTGTCCAGAGTTATTTATGGGGGAAAATTTCTTGCTGTGACTCCTCGCCTTTTCTGATTGTTTTAGCTGTTGTCACATAATGTTGTTTTTTCCTTTTTTGTTTTCTTTAGTCCTCAGGGGGAGGAAATTTTTGTTCTGACCAGTCAGAGAAACTGTTCACTTCATGGGGCTTTGGTCTTCAGTCACAGGTAGACTTTGAGTATTAGTCCGGTGGAATCCCCTGCAGCTCATCTCATTTACGCCCCAGTTATAGGCTGTGACAGCTCTCCTCTTACATACTACACCGCCATCCCACTGCCATCGCATGTAGCACAACACGCCATGATGTTCATGGCACTGGGATCACCACTGTAGGGAGGGCTCTGTGTGTGTATGTGTGTGTTTGTGTGTGTGTGTGTGTGTGTGTGTGTGTGTGTGTGTGTGTGTGTGTGTGTGTGTGTGTGTGTGTGTGTGTGAGTGTGTGCGTGTTAGAGAGAGAGTGTGTGTGGGTCTGTGTGTTTGTGTGTGTGTGTGTGTGTGTGTGTGTGTGTGTGTGTTATCTGTCTGGAGGGATTTGGAGTGGGTCACAATAGCATGGGAGGCCTGTGTGGGTGGGTGTGTGTGTGTGTGTGGAGAATGATATGTAGGGAATGGAAGCGGCAGAGACTAGAGTTGTTACTGTCATACAGAACTATATTGAACCCACCCACCCACCCATGCATACTAGTCCCACACAGTTACCCATTCCCCTCCCCCAAATGTCTTCTACAGTTACATATGCGTGATGTAATGCTACACTCCCAACCCATTTCACTGAACATTTCCTGAAGATTTAATGATACGGGAATGGTGAAGGGATGATTTGGAAGAATTATATGAACACACAGAAGCACAGCACTTACCTCTCTGGGTTTTTACGTCAAGAATTTCAGATTCCTCTCCTGGAGTAAAGTGTCTGAAGTAGGTGCAGTTGTGCTCTGGAAGAGAGAAAGACACACAGGGAACCATCCAGTGACTGCATATCAAAAACTGTCAAATGAGTTTGTATTGCACTTTGTTTCCGATAGTCTATGTAGGATATGTGCACTTATACAGAGGAACCATATGTGAATTTAATCTAAATAGCCATTGGGTAAATTAGTAATGTCAGCAAAATGTATTTAATCCATCCAAAACATTCTGGTGAAACTATTTAAAGACTACATAATCCATAACCTATAATATAAAGTGTTGTAGACACCATGTATGCGACTGAATAGAGACTATTCGTGGGACAATGAATTGCTAGAATTTAAATAACTTTTTCCTACTTCCTCAGTCATCTGTTCCTGTATGTACACTGACAATTCCTTCACAGACAGGGATCGTTTACATAATATATATAAGCAGAGAACCTGTGACATGAGATGCTCCCAATTAGTCAAGCATACACTTGTTGCCCAGCAACTAATATTTGTTGCTCAGCAACTAATATTTGTTCACCCATTTCCAGTTGTGGGTAGGACTACTGTCAGTCTGATGGCCAAAACAATTGAGATTGTCCCACTGAAGCTAATTATTTTTATCTCTGTCTGAGGCTTTTATTTGATGCTGTCTAGTCCTAGCCTGGTAAACCACCCCCTCATACTTCATTTCATTTTGTACAGAGGGTCTGGCAGTGCTTTCTACATTGCTGTACTAGGGAGAAATGTTACTTAACCAATCAGTGAGCAGAGGGAGTATTCTTGAGCGATGACGTTTGCTTTGTGTGCTACATTTAAATTGTAAGGCTTAGACAGGCTAAATGCATACAGTACGTGATGACCAGATGTTAGCAAGTAAGTAAAGGCAGAGCCACTTGTTTTAAACTTCACCAGAGTCCACACCTCCCGGAAGAAATCTCTTCTCAATACAGCACGGTCAGACCATCTGTACAAATGAAATTAAGTACGAGGGGCTGGTTTACCATGCTAGTCTAGTCCACCCCTTTTTTAATTATTTGTTAATGTCATTTAATGTTTAATGTCATATTTCCTTGCCTTGACTGTATTTTAATATATTTATGGTCTTTGTTTTATGGTTTTGCTGTTTTATTTTCATGCTTGTGTTGTAAAGCATTTTTTAAGTTTTAATGAAGGTAAAACTGAGGTCCTAGTTTTTAGGCCAAGTGTCACCTCTGACTCCTATGCTGACCTAGGCCCCCTTGAACCATATGTAAAAGACACAGCAAAAAATCTTTGTGTTATTTTAGATTCCTTTTTTAATATGGAGAAACTAAATCAACATGGTTGTTAAGTCTAGTTTTTTTTATTGTCCAAGGTTAAGCCATTTTTATCTTTTAAAGACTTCGAGAGGGTCATCCATGCCTTTGTCTCCTGGATTACTGTAATACCCTGTATGCTGGTATAAGTTCCTCCTCCCTTGCACGTTCTAGTTCAACTAGTTCAAAACACCACCGCCCACCTACTCACCGGAACACGTAGGCGGGAGCATGTAACACCTGTACTCGCTGCCCTTCACTGGCTCCCCATATGCTACAGGATGCACTTCAAGATTCTTTTATTTGTTTTTAAATCTCTTCATGGTCTGGCACCCTCCTACTTATCTGGCCTTTTAAAAATTCACACCCCCTCCAGGGCTCTCAGGTCAGCGGACCAACTCCGCCTAGTTGTGCCCCCTTCCAGGCTGAAAAACAGAGGGAACTGGACCTTTACAGTTATTGGCCCTAAACTCTGGAACGAGCTTCCACTCCACATACGTTTGGCCCCTTTCTTAGCTGTTTTTAAAACTCATCTCAAAACCCACTTCTATGCCTTGGCGTTCAACTGTGTATAAAATGTTTTTAGTTCACTTATGTCTTATATGGGTCTTTTAGTTTATGAATTTGCTTTTAACTGTCATTATGCATTGTTTAAGCTTATTTATCATTTTCTTTTAGTTATTTATTAGAGAAAAATAGAGAAAAATATTGCTTCTTGGAATTGTTTTAATGTTGTCTTCCAGAAACAAACAGGATTTTACATTTAGCTGTTTTTGTCTTACAGTAATCTACCAAGGGTTTTTTTGACAAACAGTTTAGAATTCAGTAAGAGCTGGCCTTTGTCACATACTTTTTAAAGTCCTAAAAAACAATGTCCAATTTAGCCCGGTATAAGTCCAATCTCAGTTCAATTTAAGATCTTAAAACAGTCTTTTACTGTTCTTTTTCTTGTGATCGGGTTTTTAGGAGACAACTGATTTGTCAACAAGATCTTATTTATTTCTGAGACACAAAGGTAAGTCTGTTGTAAGAAGTTATGTTTTCCTCTAGGAGCCTTACGTGACACACTGATGAAATGACAGCCTAGTCCTTGTTATGCCAATTACAGTGCTAATGCTGCCCTCGTCTTATGTCACAAGCTAGCATTAAAGCCTTCAGCCAATATAAATAGTGGCTAGGCTGTATTTGAAACAGATCTCCTTCCCTGCACTGGAGCACTTAACATTAGGTATTCAGTCTCTTCACATCCAGGGGTATCAAACCCCACTGCTGTTGATAGACATGATATCACAGCACCAACAAAGCCTAACCCAGACAAACATAACCATATATCTCCAGTACAGCATAGAGTGCTGCGAAGGTAATTGTCGCCCCTCACAAGAGGTGATTACCCTCATAGATCTGGCGGAATACACCAAGTGCATACTCCTCAGCTGGGTCTGTTTGCAAGCTGACTAAATAGCCACTTATCACCAGCACTGTGTCAATTGTCAATGATGCTGCAGCGTAGCCTGCCTCATTACCTTTTTATACCCTAATTATACCCACTCCTCAAAGCATTGCATAGCTATTCACATGCCTGGGTACACACACACACACACACACACACACACACACACACACACACACACACACACACACACACACACACACACACACCTCCATAGACATAGACACAGATACTCACACGCACACATGCACACGCACACACACACACACACACACACACACACACACACACACACACACACACACACACACAGACACGCACACACACACACACACACACACACACACACACACACACACACACACACACACACACACACACACACACACACACACACACACACACACACACACACACACACATTCATTGCTAGACTTTTACCATAACAGCTGGTGGTCATGATCTGTTAGTTGAGGAGGGTTGTCAGTTTTAGCGTTAAAGCTTTGATCAGCAGTGCAGTCACGTTAGGTCACAACCAACAATAGAGCCATGTGACACTCACGAAAGTCATAAAAAACTACGAAAGGGTACATATAAAGTAGGTACGACACACAGCTGTTTAGTTGCTAAGGGAGTTGGACATACACCCTTCAGAATGCTATTCCACTGATGCCAAATGTAGTAGTAATTAGTCATTTGTGTTTTTAAATCGATAATTTATTATTTTATTGTATTACTTAATATATTGTCTTAGGTATTTTCACTTGCAAATGTATGACCTGAGAATACTTCAAGCTTTAAAATAAGTTGTATTTGCACAGTGTTTTCTCAGGATGGAAGTCCTGCATCCTTCTAAGAACAGCAGTAAGCAATATCTGACTTTAGGCACCTAGATCTAAATCCACTTGAGGCCCAGGCTTATGCGAATGATGGCATTTTCCCAACATCTGACAATGACTGACGGAGAGATATGCTATTTGAACTGACTGTGGTAGTGGAATAGTTTGTGGAATATGGGGATGAGGGGGCTCCCCTTTAGTGACCCTCCACAGACTTAGAGAGCAGTAATGCTTCATGTGGGGGATCAGCAACCTTAGGGTTCTGGACTTGCTTGCAGAGGGACAAAAGGGACCCAGATGGTGGTGGACCTCCAGCAAAGTCGCAGGCGGTTCTGTCAGTCAAGCCCTTGAACTTGGGTGTCGACTCCACTGCCATGCAGCTTTAGTGCATGCCCAGCTGCTTTGCTGCGGGCTAAATTTAAATCCTTGTACTGGTGGACACATTATGCAGACGGCGACGCATAACCCACATACATGTAAGCCTGGGCAGATTTACACGTATGCACATGCACACAATGAAAGTACATACTGTACAAGCACACATTGCGATACCTTTGTTAGTGCAATGAACTAAGCATGCATGAAAAGCATGTTCCATTGACTCTCAAACATTCAGTTTGCAATAGAGGAATACTTTGTGACTGACAAATCTCACTTGTTAGTGTTATTTAGACCTAAGATAGTTATTACCGTGTTCCCTCTAAACATTATGTAGCTTATCAGAAATGACATAATAATATAACCTCTGATGATAGACTTCCGCTGCACTCAGAATGTGGCTTAAATGGATTTATTATGTTTGTCTGCGGATGAAAATATGAAACCAATTAAGATTTGATTTGCATTCAGCTCTGGGCTTGCAGAAAGAAGGCAATTTACCCTCTCTGCTGTCAGTAGACTGAGTTCAACACAGTAGACCCTACCCATGCTTACAGGAAAACAACACAGTCAACTGGCTTTTCCACAGCCACCTAATGCAGTGCATTACAGCCCCTCTGTGTAGGATGGTATTGCACTGATGCATTACTGAAACCCCCCTTTAAACCCCTCACTGTTTTTCACAAATAACAGTCTCATCATACATCATCCTGCAAAAACTTTATATTTGATCTTCACGCTCAGACTGACCACATGTAAGGTTCAATCACTCCGGTTCAGTCAGCTTTAATCAATACTCAGTGTTCATTCAGGTAGAACCACTATCCTCACACAGTATGTAAAATAGACCTAAATATGTATATATATTTCTTTGTTGTATGTATATTTTGTTGTAAAAGACAGGACTTCTGTAAAACCGAATGTAATAATCTATTGTATGAGTATTACATACTTAAAGACAGAATTAGCTGTTATACTGTTGCATTTGAGTGGGCAAGGCTTTAGCTGTCGGTCACTGACATGTTGATTTAATACTACCAGGCGCAGATTCAAATCTAAACCTTTTTAGCTCAGGCTTGTATTTGATGGTGTCCCGTCTCAGGTTATATAAAGCCACAATAAAGTGTGAAAGTGATAACAGCAGCTGGTATTTTAACACTTAATCAGAAGTCTCTAACTGTATTTATTTGACATTGTGCATTGTACCATGTGCAAATGACATTAAAATATCAATAATTAAAAGCCACATGCAAATATCTTCATAAACTATTAAATAATTTAAGTGAACATGTCCACAGGTTTTTTTTTTTAATTAAAATTAGGGTGTTTTCTAAATGGCATGGCCTCACTTGGCCCACTTGTGTTTGCATGTACTAAATGTAAATTACAAAATATTGCACTAACTACAGACTATATATACACATACAAATATTTATGTGTAAACTGTTAAATAATTAAAATACAATTTTCAATTGTATATAGTTTTTTCAATAAGTTCAAGTCAGCTCAACATCAGGGTTTGGCTTAAATGAGATGACCTCACATGGCTCCATGGTTCAACATCACTACTGACTGCAGACCATCCCTGTGTGTGTGACCTGACATTCTATCACTCTCTTCCTAAACAGGACAACCAATAAAATTCCTTTACCCTAAAAAAAGAATGGAAAATACCTCTCTGATGGGGTTGCCAAATCCTTTGCTCCTGGGCTTTGCTGATTTTGAATCAACTGTTGGCTTATATGTTGATGTAGTGCCATGGTTGTCATGCAACAGCCTTGCCCAGCCCTTTCTTTGAGCTGCTTGTACATGCCTGGCATACTAAGGCAACCAAGGCGGCTTGATTTCCAGTCCTAAACCACCTACTTGAAATGCCCCCTTGCTTTAGACTGCAACTGTGTATACATTTTGTGATGCCCATGTCAACTGGCCATAAGATGTTAACTGATGGTGTAGTGCTTATTGCTATCATTGTGGGTGTGATACCATTAGAGCTGGGTGTGCCTGATGAGTGTACAGATTAAATGGTCTGCAAGGTATTTGTCAACAGATGTGTTCATTTTGGGCCACCGCAGAAATGTCTGGATTAACAGGTGGAATACCTTTGCAACCACTTTAGCCACACCAACTGTTTGGGAAGCATTTGTTCTATATTTAATTGGTGGACTATCTATATTGGGTCTACATCTACAGTATATAGTTTTTCTGTGTATCACAAGAAAGCTTTTTTTCTATTTTGTACTGTCCTTTGCCTGCAAGTTGCATATTAGTAAGACTATAGGCACCTAAACATACAGTAAACGCATGAGGTATTCATCAACAATCTGCATGATAATTACTGATCATTCTCTGAGAATCAATGCCTCATCTTTATATTATTTACGAATTTTGTTAGCGCTAATACTTTTTAATGCTAAAAGGAAATTAGGGTTGGATTCATGAAAATGAAAGATAGATACTACTATGGATACTTAGTACTACTATGGACCAAACAGACCACACTGCCATGTTTTGGTTTTCACAAGGGACATTGTACCCAAATGTAGACACAAAGTACAGAGTACCTGAAATGTATGTATCAGCTCCAAAAATATATGGGCTATATATTTGTAGCTTGATAAACCAGTCCCTCTGTACTTTATTTCATTTTGTACAGAGGGTCTGGCAGTGCTTTCATTGACACTGCTGTATTAGGTAAAAGGTTTACTTAGCCAATCATCAAACAGAGGGAGTGTTTGTGAGCGATGATGTTGACTTTGTGTGCTACATTTGAATTGTAGTGCGTAGGTAGGTTAATTGCATACGTAACGACCATATGTTAGCGATTGGGTAAAGGCAGACCCACTTGTTTTAAACTTCAGCAGAGCCCACACCTACAGGAAGAAAACATTTCTCAATACAGCAATGCCAGACCCTCTGTACAAAATTAAATGAAGTACAAGGGGCTGGTTTACCAGGCTAAAATATATGTGCACAAGTTCTCTGAACTTGCTTGTTATCATCCAGTGGGTTGTTAACTCTCTTGAATTTTTTTACTCTTGAGTACCCAACTTATCTCATCTGATTAGGTATATACCCAGTTTCATAATACAACACTAGTTTTCATACCCTTCATGAAAACTGTGCCTTACTGGAACTGCAGGAGTTAATCCATGAATGGCACACCACATTGCTAAGATGGCTGAGGGTCCCTGGCAGATCGGGTGACTGTGGCCCACATAATGGACACCATGGACTCACTACAGTGCTGAGCAACTTTCTGTAGTCTACATGACTAAAAAATCATCCATCTCAAATCTTTTGTTGGTCACAAATGAACAGACCGTGTCTGATTTCCACTTCAGGTCTTCACAGACATCCATTAACAAATCTAACATTAACCACCTAACCAACAACTACATGTAGTATCTCCCAGCGCTTCCCATGTAATCTCCTATGTTACCTGAGCTTGATTGTCATGCTCACTGTAAGTTGCTTCGGACAAGTGTCTGCTAAGTGTAATGTATTGTAGTATAATTCAGGAGTATATGGATCAGAGTGTTAGTGTGAGGCATGAACCACACTGTCCTACCCACAATATGAGTGTCTGAGAGGGCTGATCCTTTGCTGGCACGCCACTTACCTCCAGGCAGACTGAGTGGCCCACAGCCCTGTCCGAGCCACTCAGGGTCTGTGATATAGAGGTTCTTCTTGCACAGTCTCCACAGCCCGAAGTGCGCCATCTCACAGGTGGCGTTGACCTGCTCCACCTCTGGGCTCAGGACGGCCCAGTGGTCTGACACGACAGCGGTGAACATGCAGATCATGCCTACCACCAGCAGGAAGATTGTCAGCTTAACCTTTTTTGCCTTCTCCATAGTGCCAATGGCGCGTGATGCCTTTCACTCAAGTACACAGCTCACTTGAAGAGTCAGGGGTGCTGAGAAAAAACTCTCTGTAATAGTCCCCCCCTTCCTTACCAGCTGTCTTTCTACTGGGCCCTCTCCTGGGTCATTGACAGAGAGGTCCCACCTTTGGCTTGGTCACTCTACCCAGGAAACTGTGTTTCTGTGTTGAGAAAGAAGGTCAACTGACTGTTACCCTGATTCTCTCTCTCTCTCTCTCTCTCTTTCTCTCACCCCCTCTTTCTGTGTCTTTACGTGTGTGCGTGTGTGTGTACTGGCAGGAAAAAGGAGGACTCTTCGTCAGCTGTCAGCTGTTGAGGCGCATCACAAAAGTTGATGACCAGACGGACTGCTCAGCACGGGTGGGGTTTATGGTGCAGGGGGTTGGGGTGGGGGTGGGAGAGTTGGAGGCCAGTCAGTGCGGCTGGTTCTATATATGTGTGCAGTGAGTCAAGCAATCAGGCTATTGGGTTACAGATTTTTGGATGAGAGTGTACATGTGTGCATCGAAGTAAAGATGTTTAGATGGCTCTTAAGCCAAAGTATTTATACCCATTTTTGACATGCCCCTTTCAGCCCTTTGAGGTATTTTTTTCTTAAATCATCTGACATTGTGTACTAAGGAGCAAATGGAGTATGTAATATAATATATACTTGTACAAATATTTTCCCACTCCTGCATTATTCAAGTTCATCATAAATTATACTAGTAGTGAAGGATTTCAAGTGCTACAAAGTAATCTGTAGAATTACCATATTTTTTTCCAATTTCTGAGGAGACATATCTATAAATAAATTCCTCCAAACCCTAAACTTTAGTTTAGTTTCCTGCAGCACAGCGCTAAACTTGAGTGTGTAAACTATTTATAAAGAGAATTATGTGTATAAACAGCAGCTGCTCAACTGCAGAACAGCCAATGTCACTTGGCGAAGCCCTGAGGAAACGAGAGTACAGAACATGGCTGATTCCAAACATACACACACACACATACACACACTTGCACTCACAAACTTGTGCATACACACACACACACACACACACACACACACACACACACACACACACACACTCGACAGAGTGAAAAATAAGATCAAACTTTCAAATACTTAAAGGGAAAACTGTACAATGGCACAATGATACATTTAATAATATCCAAAAATCAGAGTTCACTGTGACGTTCTTGTACCAGAGACATCTAAGGGGGGTCAAATATTACACAAAAGGGCAGATAACAGATATGTGTGAAATACACACAAAGAACATCTGTCTTGTTCTTGTTCTTGTTCTTGTTCTAATCTGTCTTGACAAGTGGATTGTTGGAAATCTGTCTGTTTGCTCGTCTCATTATAATTCCCAGGAAATCAGTTCTATTAGTGTAGGCTATTTTCAGGTTTGTTGGTGCTTGGTGTTGCTTGCTTTACATCACAAAATAATGATTTTGATTAGGATAGGGGCTCTTGTCTCCTGTCCTTTATTCAGCAAAAGATGCATGTATCCCTACTGAGTGAATTGAGTCAGACAGGGTTGCCTAGTGGACCTTCTTGAACATCATCAAATTAATTTTAAGTCCCTGCACAAACTTTTTTTTTAAACTATCCCACTTTAAGTATTTAAAGTCATTATGGTATAGATAATATTTTTGGCCCTACAATGGCACTTTTTCATTTTTAAGAATGGCCTAGTATAAAATATCTACTATCTACACTAAAGTGCCTCTGTGGCTACCAGTCATTTTGAGTAAAAGTTAGTAAACACTTCATGCTCTGTTTGTATTCATGTCACCGTGACTATCATCAGAGACAGGACTGCTGTGTAGTGTTTACAGACTGCATAACAAAATCTCATAACAAGGGCACATCAGAAGGTCAGGACAACAATAATACCCTGTCTGGGTTCAGCCTGCTGAGTCATAACACTCGCCTGGCTGTGCTGCTGTTAAAATTACTAATGTAAAACTTACAATATATTGCCTGAGCCGACCCGATGGTGCTACAGGTGAAGCGTGTAGTTCACTGGAAATAACCTGAGTAAAGTCTGTTTTAGTGTCCAGTGGTTTATCTATTAATCATCTATTGTTTATTTATAAATGTTTTTGGTCCATTCAGCATTTTTAAATATGTTGGTTGATTATAATGAATACTTTTGTATAACTAATTTTACAACTAGGATGGAGATAAGATGCTATAAGGATAAATACAAATCTCAGGTGGGCGAGGATGAGGATAAAGCCTAGTAAGTCAAGGAGTATCTCAGTCACCAAGGGAAAAGTGGTAGAGCAGAAGTTCACGGTGGAAGGTGAGGAAATCCCATCCATCAGGGTGAGACCAGTGAAAAGCCTGGGGAGGTGGTATAATGCAGACCTGAGTGATCGAGAGCAGGTAGAGCAGCTTAGAAAAGACGTGGTGGAGGGATTGGAAAAAATTGACAGGTCAGGGCTACCAGGAAAGCTGAAATTGTGGTGCATGCAATTTGGACTGTTCCCTAGAGTAATGTGGCCCATGTCAGTGTATGAAGTACCATTATCAAAAGTAGAGAAGCTAGAAAAGGTGGTTAATTCATACGTTAAAAAGTGGTTAGGGGTTCCACGGTGCCTAAGCAGTGTAGCTCTGTATGGGAAGGGCATACTGCAGCTGCCAATAAATAGTCTGGTAGAGGAATTTAAGTGTGCTAAGGTTAGGACAGAGCTGTTGTTAACAGGAAGCAAGGACAGGATAGTCAGCGGTCTGACTCCTAACCCGAGCAAAGGGAGAAAGTGGAAACCAAAGGTAGCAGTGCAGGAGGCAGAGGCAGCCCTTAGACATGGAGAGATAATGGGAAATGTCCAGATTGGGCGGGGAGGCTTGGGGCGTACATCAGGGAAGCCAATGTGGAGAAAGGCAGATCAGAAGGAGAAAACGAGATTGGTTGTGGAGCAGATACGCAGGCAAGAAGAAGCTAGTAGACAGGTAAAAGCTGTGTCACTAGCAAAGCAGGGCCAGTGGTTGAATTGGGAGGGAGTAGAGAGAAAACAGGTTACTTGGAGGGATTTGTGGAGTATGGAGTCTAACAGGCTAAAGTTTTTATTGGGAGCGACGTACGACGTGCTCCCATCGCCAGATAACCTGAGAATCTGGACAGATGGGGATCCGTCATGCACACTCTGTTCAGGTGTAGCCACATTGAGACATATACTATCTGGCTGTAAAGTTAGCTTGGCACAGGGTCGCTATACGTGGCGTCACAACCAAGTATTAAAATGCTTAGCAGCAGGAATTGAGAGTAGGAGGCAGCAGGTAAATGCAGAAGGTAGTCATAAAAAAGGTATCCAGTTTGTGCGGGAGGGTGAGAAAAGTAAGAGAGCCGTAAAGTCAAGGAATACTACACAGGAAGCAAAGGATTGGCAGATGCTGGTAGATGTGGGTGGAAAGTTGGTGGTCCCTCAAGAAATAGTTACCACTAACTTGAGGCCAGACATAGTCTATTGGTCGACCAGCCAACAGGTAGTGTATTTTATTGAACTCACTGTCCCATGGGAAAGCTCCCTAGAGGAAGCATATGAAAGGAAAAAGCTTAAGTATGAAGAGTTGAGATTGGAAGCAGAGCAGAAAGGATGGAGGGCAAGAGTATTTCCAGTAGAAGTGGGTTGTAGAGGGTTTGTAGGGAGGTCAGTCATTTCATTGCTAGGGGAGCTTGGGGTTGGTGGTAAGAATCTACGTAAAACTGTTAGGGAGATGTCAGAGGAAGCAGCTAGGACTAGTAATTGGATCTGGATGAGAAGGGCGGTCTCTGCCTGGGGTAAGCAGTAGGGTTGCCATGTTCGAATGGGGCGGTGAAGCGTCATTACGTCATTATAGTGTATAGTGATACTGCGTTGTTGCATCACGCAAGAGCCCGCATGCAACGGGGCATTGCGTGATTGCGGCATTATTATTATTATTGTAGTGATACTGCGTTGTTGCATCACGCAAGAGCCCGCATGCAACGGGGCATTGCGTGATTGCGTCATTATTATTATTATTATTATTATTTTATTTTATTAATGTGGCAGTGGAGGCTGGGATTATTATTATTTTATTTTATTAATGTGGCAGTGGAGGCTGGGAGTGGTTAGCGTGGGTACTGGTTCAGCACAGGACATTAGTAAGGTGGTGGAGATTAGTACAACCTAGGGCTGTTTGTGCAGAGAAGGATGGGTACCCCAGACCAGCAGATGGCAGTAGTGCGTTTAGTGGGTCAATAGAAACACAGAAGAAGAAAGAGGCTTATAAATGGCAGCCATTACACACATGGGTAGCTTAGAATCAGGCTCTCTGGGATCGTGCGGTGTATTGGGATACAGAGTGGCCAAGTTTCCCGGGGTTTTGCGATGTATGGAACACGGGATAGCTGAGCATTAGACACCATTAGATTCAAGAGGTGTATGCATTTAATGTTAAGTCAGCGGGTAGAATCGGGACCTCTCGCCACTTTAAGCCAGAGATACGGGTCAGTTCTCTGAGGTTCTCTCCTACTGGTAAGTGGCAACAGACAGTTTATTATTATTATACAACAGTCACCCATAAAAGGATCAATATGTGATTATTACTGTATTACTATAACTGAGCATTAGTCACCATTAGATTCAAGAGGTGTATACACTTAATGTTAAGTAAGTGGGTAGAATCGTCTTTAGAACTAGCATTGGCAGGGTTGTTTGTGTAATGGCATATGCGTTAGTGACTGCAAAGTGATAGTATTTGTGGTAAAATGGTGGTAAAGTGCAAATATTCGATAATAAGTCCTAATTAGTAAGTAAGCAGGTCATTTTGGAAGTAAATTGTGGTGGTAGTTAATTTTGTAAGTAAAACTTTGGAAGTCGTGCAAACAGGTGATAATGAACAGTAGGTAGTAAATTTTGGAAGTAAACTTTGGTTGTAAGTGAATTGAGGAAGTACACTTTGGAAATTTGGGTAGCAGGTAGCTGAACTGGACACACACTAAAGGATTGATCACCTTTAGTGGGGCCGCCTCAGGGGAGGGTGTACAGTGAATAAAGGCCCGAAACACCCGTTGATCCTGAGGTACACTGCTGAGGATGTGTCCCACATAGTGTATGGATAATTGTAATGGCTGTAGTTAGGAAAGCCTGAAGTGTGGTACAATGGGTGCTCTCCCCACATGTGCAAGTGTCTTGTATTTTTATGTATTTATCTAGTTATTTTAATTGTTAAGGAAATGTTGGAGGAAATTGCAAAGGCTTGCCAGTGGTCCTGGATGAGATGCATGTTGTCGGCATGGTGAAAGCCATGGGGGAAAGCGATAGGTAGGTGCTGCTGAGTGGATCATGTAAACGGCCCCAGCAGCCCCAATCACTGTAACGGTAGCCGGCTGGTTCAGGTTAACCCTTGTTGAGCATCTGTCTGTACGGCTCCAGTTGGCCACCCCCTCAGCTGCTCTGTCCTGTACAGCTCACATGAGGTTGCGTGAATAGCTGTAGTCAGCGGCCAGTTGTGCGTGTTACACCTGGGAGTAGGGACTAACAGCCTGAACTATTTACTTGATTATAGATAGTATAGGGGTAGGTGTAATAGCTATAGTTTCTCCCTAAGGTGCTCTTCCTACATGCACAAGTACTTTGTGTTCTTTGTAAACTGGAAAGCAAGCAGCCCTAATGAAAGTACAGTAAATAAGACGCTGTGACACGTATTCCACATCCATGTCCACCCATCACATATGTGAGTGCTGTGTTTGAGTTAGATATCAAGTACCCCGCTATGAGGTTATTTTAGAGACTGTCCAGACGGGAACATTCCCCAAGTCTGCTAATGGAATCACAATGCCATTTTCTCTCAAGTTACTCTCACCATACTACCTCATCTGAAATAGTTTTCTCAAGTCAGCAAATTCAACCCCTATACATGCACACACACACACACACACTCACACACACACACAAAATAATGTACACCACACAGTTATTTATGTCACGATGATAGTTAACCTCTCCTTGCTTTGAAACTTTTGTGGTAATGAACCACTGACAGTTGGCAAGTTGGCAAATTTCTTTGCCATTTGAAAAGATACCTGATCCTAATCAGCATGCTACTGTTGGCTCAAAATAGTCTCAACAGTAATTTTATACAAGGATCACGGTTTAACATTTGAGGATTTTCTTTCTTCTAAAAATGACCATGACTCCATCAATATTCATATGAGTTTGGTAAGGAAGCCTGCTGTAATAGGACTGATACCAGGGTATAGCTACTAGAAAATTTCAACTAACCTTGTGATATCCAGATACATTATAAATATGACAGCTGTGCCTAACAGCTTTAGCTATAGTACGGGTTTACTCCACTTGTATGTGTGCTCTTCTTCCTACCAGTGAAACTACATTTTTGACATGATGCTACATGCTTTTACAACAATGTCAGCTAGCCTAAGCCATAAATTATGTCTACATTCTTTAACTTCGCAACTGTTTTTAGATCTTCGCAACTGTTTTTAGATCTTACGTGCCCAGTTGGTGGCAAATGGACTGCCCTTAGCAATTTACGTCTCACTGTGCGATGGCAAAGGGCAGCCGGACAATCTAGCTACAGTGGCTAAAGGGCCAGTGTAGGGCTCATAAAGACAACAGCTGTGTCAAAGCTAATCACAGACACAAGGGGGACAGTCACCATCTAAAGCAGTTCTACACTCCCTTGGGCAGCTGTGATTCAGAGATAAAGGGGAATGGCATGGATACTGCTAAGTGTTGCTTTATGACTTAGCTGAGTAACAATGTGCTACATTATTACAGTAGCTATGTTATTCTACTGAACACAAACAGCAGTGGTGTTGGTGTGTGACAAATGTCAATGCTTGTGAAATGTAAATTGATGAAAGTCACATAATTCACCATGTTCTTGTTACAGTTGTGCATTGCGACAGCAAATGAACTTCACTACTAATGTTTGAAAAATAGTAGCCAAGTAGGCCTATTAATAATTATATTTCGAATGTATAGTTGTTAGTCACAACTGTAACAATAGATGCATACCTAAATCTTTCACATCTTCACATACACACACAGTATCAACTTCTAAAACATAACAGGATACTGCTCTCCAGAGAGAGGGCCAGGGGGCCAGATAGGCATCTCGTTTATTTATGTGAATGTCCAACAGGGGCATGTGACGAAAGCCATGTAGCCTAGTCAACGAAAATCATGACAGACAATAGAGGTGGATATGGACCATTACAAGCTTACAGGTTAATACAGATGCCACCACACACACACACACACACACACGCGCGCACACACACACACACACACACACACACACACACACACACACACACACACAAACAAAGCTCTAGGTACACATACAGTACAGCTACAACACATCACTGTCAAAGTACAGTACATGTTAGAATCATCCTTTTTATTCACAATAAGTTATATTTGAATGAAACATCAGGTCATAATTATGATTGATGTTGACATTGCTTTGAAATTTATTTATAGAACATGTGAATCAATTTGTCAAGTACATAAGTTAATTAGAATGACATGTGAAGTCAACCATATAGATTATGTACAAGAGAGGAAAACAAAGATTATGCCCCGAATGAATATTACAACTATTTATTATACAAACACAAACCATCTGACAGTCACATGCGAGTTATATGGCTGATTTTGTGGCTGCCACATTTGTAATCAGTATTGAGTAATCCGATCATTACGATCAGTTATGAAAAACGGAAGCATTTTTCTCAGCTGAACATGCCAAATCCTTCTGTGAGTGTGAGTGGTGAGTGGCAATGCAAAATGATAATCATGTGAGAAAGAAAAGCAGTCAGAGAGTGCAGACCTCCACCAGGGCAGCTCAGATCACCACCAAACTCTAATCCCTTTTAAGTTAGCTATTTTTTGGCCTACCCCAATATTTCATCCAAATCTATCCATAACTTTTTAACAAACAAACGCCGATGATTACATAAGCTCGGCTGGCATAGCTAACAAAAGTATATTGCATGTACACACTTATTTTTGTATTTGTGTCCATGTTTCACAAGTCAAAACTTTTCAAATGAAGTATAGCCTTAATACAGAAAGGTTGAGTGCAGTTTTGTTTGACAACATGCTCTGTTTGTGATTCGCAAATACACATGAAAAGACTGAACGTCTCAAACATAACAGTACATTTCCAGCACACGCAGACATGAGGACAAGTCTTCCAGTGTCCTAAAGTGCACTCCAGGCAAAAAAAAATAAAAAATTCAGCACTACACTACAGCACTTCAGCACTACAACACTGCTGTAAATCCAGTTCACAGTGCATACTCAGCTGTCTTAAAGGAGAACTTCGGTGTAAAATGAAAATTGGCACGTTAAAACATCATACCGAGTTGGTATGTGTACTGAGGAGCAAAATTGATTTAGCCTGTTGCATTCGAAGAAACTCCACACTCCATCGGTAGTACAACAAAGGCCCTGTTTTATTAATAAATGTTGTGTACACTTACAAAGTTCTCAGTGCCTCATTTTTAATGTCAGGGCCTTTGTTGTACTACCGATGGAGTGTGGAGTTTCTTCGAGCTGTTTTAATGGTTTAAAAATAGCGTAGTCATCATGCTTCGTCTATGGCACCTACCACTTCCATTGTTAGCCTTCTGGGACAAGCGATAAAAAATAGTTAAACTCCGAATGCAACAGGCTAAATCAATTTTGCTCCTCAGTACACATACCAACTCGGTATGATGTTTTAACATGCCAATTTTCATTTTACACCGAAGTTCTCCTTTAATTTCTTTCAAAATTATATATAGAAAGGACATACAAAAGTCATAGGATCAATTCAAGAGCTTGCACAGTAAAATCTCATCTTTCAACCTTTTTCAAAAGGCCCTGGTATTAATCTTGAGGTTGTGTAATGTAAGAATGTTTTGGAGAACTTCAGGAACCTTTGAGGTCTTCATATTTTGAATACTGATAATACATCTATAAGTTATGTTCACCAAATGCAATGACCTTTTACCAGCTGTTCACATGAACACAGAACGGATGAAAGGATTTATTTCCCAGCAGGTGCTCTAGTTGCAAGAAAAAATGATATAGGGAGCGCTTCCTGCCAAAAAGCAGCCATTACTCCACAGAAAGGGCCCAGCAGACATGACTGATCATGACTCATTCATGGGCTTTTAAGAGCTGGAACTACTTCCCATCCCCCCGCCCTCCCTGACACGCAGACACACAGACACACACACACACACACAGACACACACATAGAATCTCTTACTCTTTTTTAAACAAAAGACGTAGACTAGTCAGTATTCACTTGGAAGATGTCCAACACAGGAGGCCACTGGATGTAAGTGAAGACGTCTTTGTCCTAGTCCTCCTGGCTCTGATAATGACGGAATATGCATATTGGAGTATGCAGTGGGCCAAATCATGCCTCCACTGAAGCATGTGACACCCAAACTTTTAGCATCGCCACCGGACTCATCGCATTTGAGAACAGGCATAGAGGATGTACCAAGCGAAGCTGGCTGGGTTTATTAGTGGGAAATGTATCTTGTGAACAGCACTGGTGTTGAGTGTGGTGACTGAGAGCAGTTCTTTGTGTAGCGACAGAGATCAGTTTATTTATTGTAGATACACAGGAGTAGCTAGGCTAGCACAGCCATTACACATTCACTCTATATACAGAATTTAGCTACATTACTCCATCAGGAAACTCTACTAGGGCTTCAGTCTCCCTTGGCCAATTTTTTTTTTTGTTACCAATCAGTAAACAAAGGGGGGTGGGGGATGAAAGTGATGGTGTTGAGTGTAAGCATTAAGTTTGATTATTTTTGAGTAGTTTTACAGTTCACAGAAAGTATCTGTCCATGAGAAAGTATATTAAGAATCTCCAGACTATTTGTACAAAATGCAGTGAAGTGAAAGAGTCTGCTCCACCAATCCAACACACAAGGCCATCCATCCCAATCCAGTCCAGACTTGAGTAACTTCTAAACCTCTCGGCTGTTTGACACCAAAATAATCAATGCGGATGAAGGAAAACACACAGTTGCTGTTTATGAAAGCTGATATAAAGAAATCAAAGAAATCAATGAAAATGACAACAGTACTTAAATTCACTTACTTTCATGCTCTTTGTGGATTCAATTAAGGAGTGAAAGAGAGACACAACCTACATGCAGCACATGGAAAACACAAATGTATATAGATAGACCTTAAGATCATAATTGTTCCCTTTATATTCAAGCAGTCATCGTCAACATCCCTGAGCAAATAAAGATCATTTTAAATCTTCAGTGTTTTGGAATGATCAATGCACAGAGTTGGAAATTACAGTATCATTCATCAGCTATAGCAATCAGTACAATGTCATAGCTTTAAGAAGGGTTGTAAACACCTACTGAATATATATGGCAGTGGTTCAAAGCAAACTGTAAATAATAGCTTTGTTTAGTTGGTAACAAAATTACAGATTGCCATGTGGGCAAATCAAATGCAACTGCAAGGGGAAGGGGTTATTCTGGAATTCAGATACAACACCTTTGTTAGCACCGGTTTCCTCACAATGTTAGTAGAGTCACCAGACAATGGCGAAGCTGTCCCAAACAAGTTTACCTCTAGGAAAACTTGCTGAAAAACACTTGGTTTCACTGTTCAATCTCCAGATGCATAACAAAATAATATTGCTACATAAACATTTGTGACTTCTACACTTCTAGAACAATCCAGTCCACCTCTGTTGTAGGCGTCTGATGCTACAAATATTTAAGTCAACAACTGACATTTCTGTCTGTTTGATATGATGAATATTTTGTCCACCACATGTTGTGCTTCTGTTGAGTTGAGCCACATCTTTTACAGTAGGAGTGCCAGTGACATCAAGGTCCATTACAGCCAGGACTGGGTGTGTCTTTTTAAGGAGTCACCTCTAAGGCCAGTGACCAGGCATGTGAAAGTGGGGGAAAGTGGAACTGAGTATCCAGGGCCTGAATGGTAGAAGGGGCCCCAGAAAGTCAGACACATGAAAAATATAGAGAGGAAGGTGGCCCAGAGGGACCAGAGGGAGCCAGATGTTAGTGCTATAGCTCTGCTATTGGCACCCTCATACAGGTGTGGTCCGGCGGTTGAGGCTGTCCTTCAGTGTGTCTTTGGGGAAGCAGTTGTGCACCTGCAGGAATGCTGGCGGGTCTCCCTGTGGGCTGTAGGGCCCCACGGCTCCCTGCAGCGCGTGCTCCCTGCCCAACGTGTACATGGAGATGTCAGCCAGTGGCAGCGATGAGGAGGCCGAGGCAGCCCCAGCAGTGGGCATCTTGAGGCCCACGGGCGAGGCGTCGCGCGACGGCTCAGTGGAGCGAGAGCTGGAGCGTGAGCGTCGCCGGCGGTAGCGGTAGCTGGAGATGCGGGTGTATGGCGAGGACGAGGAGCAAGACGGCCGGGCCGAGGAGGACGACGGACACTTGTGGAGGTTGTGGCGTGCCTTCATGTGGGCCTCCTTGTTCTTGTCGATGTACATATTGACGGCCAGCACGCCAACAGCCTCGGCCACAATGAAGGAGAGTGCGCCCGAGTAAAAGGACCAGCCGTAGCTGTACTGGTTCTTCTTGTCCTCGTCCTTCTTGTCACTGGGGTCACCTGTGTTGCTGGAAATGTAAACGATGATGCCGATTATGTTGCTCAGGCCTGGTGGGAAAGAATATAGAAAGGTTGCCCCTTATGAATGGCCATAGTTCCTACTGCAAATTATATCTAAGGAAATTATAGGCTCTTCTATAAAACAAATGAGAAATTTTAAAGTTCATGACACGAGTCATCGTGTGAAACACTTAAATGTTAATTTATAATTTAGTTGCTGAACTACACTGTTACATATCTTTACCACAACTTGTTTAAATGTGGAAAGGAGATTGTGGGAGGGTAATTCAGAATCAGGAACCTAGATAAAGTGAGTGAGTGTGTAAACCATTAGTGTTGATTGATTCATGAAAGTCTCAAAACATGAACCAATAAAGGAGTAGCCTAATAGAGGTAAAACTAGTTTGGCTGGTGAATTGAATACTATTACTTTCCCTAGCCGTGTGTGTGTGTGTGTGTGTGTGTGTGTGTGTGTGTGTGTGTGTGTGTGTGTGTGTGTGTGTGTGTGTGTGTGTGTGTGTGTGTGTGTGTGTGTGTGTGTGTGTGTGTGTGTGTGTGTGTGTGTGTGTGTGTGTGTGTGTGTGTGTGTGTGTGTGTGTGTGTGTGTGTGTGTGTGTGTAAACTAAAGATGCACTGCAGCCTTTTGAAAAGGCCACGGATGAGTCACGGGCTCCCATGCCTCTCACCTGCTGCCACAAACAGGATCCCAGCGCTGAGTAGGATGTTGTTCTTGCTGCTGTAGAGGCGGCCGACCCCCGCACATAGACCACCCAGCAGCAGCAGGATGGTGCTCAGGATTGGAAACAGACTGGAGGCTCGGACAATACCTACAACACACAGATACAAACATCATGACAACACATGTCATTATTGCAGTAAGCTCCTTGGTATGTGAATCATCCACAAATCCACTACAGCTCTGGGTTTTTGCTGGGGATGAAATAGTAGTAGCCCATGCAATGACAGTTAATTATAAAAGTAATTCTATTTAATGTATGCCTGTTATAGTTTCTGTTTAATGAGAATTGTAAGAAAATCACAATTTGTCAGACAGCACTCAGCCTAGACAGCAACATCAATTGATCTGTGAACATGATGTTAAATGGAACAAATTGTTCACTTAAGGTATTTAAAGGTATTTTGAGAAGCTAATGGTAAGTGACTAGAGTGAAATGAGAAGAAAATGATTGTAATGATGATAAGAAAATTCCTACATAGACTGTCTGTGTTGGTTATTGCCCTAAATTACTCTTATCCAAATGTCTTCAGGCATGTTCATTGTTTCCATGAAATGCTGAAAATTATTACATCAAATAAAAGCTCAGACACCAAAAGCAGATTGCTTAATTGCTATGTTTGTTTTGTTCCTCTTTTGCTATAAGGAACAAACAGCTGAGGGCTGCTATTATTTTTCCTACAGACGAGCATCCACCTCAGCTAGCAGATAAGTGCTCAGTAATGTTGTTTTCAGCAGCATGGGTGCATTATGGCATGCCAGAACTCAAGAGTGTTCAGAAACAGAAAAGGAGGTCTGCACACATCAGCTGCTTTAGCTGCAGCTCTTTTCTTAAGTTGAAGTTTCCATAAGACGTGGCATTCTCTTCTGAAGTGTGTGGACCTCCTTTTCTCCTTCTTCCTCGTTCTCTTTTTTAACTTTGGCTTTAGATCCAGCAACTTGATATTATAGGTATGCACACAGTTTGGCTTCTTTTTTGAAGAATTCCAGATTGTTCCACATGAAATGCACTAATTTAGGGTCTATTCTCCCATGGGTCTATTCTTCCATTCGTTTAAGTGAAAAAATGTGTAGAACGTGTAATATACATCCATATGCAGATGCTTGAGAAACGCTAGGCCATGGACACAAATTTCACAATCATATAATATGACTTTACTCAGTCTCAAACCTGTGCCTATCTGTCTATTTGGCTCATATCAGCTTCCTACCAAACATATACAATGTAGACATGGGCCCAAATTGAAGGCCCATTCTAATGCAAATGCCTCGTAATCCTGCAGACCAAACTCTGCAAAACTCAGTCAGTTTGTAAAGGTAATTATAATACTGCTGTTAAACCATTAAATCATCTAAGTCATTAAGTCATTTAAAAGTTTTAATAGCTGTATTGTAGTAACCTCTAAAAACGGATTGATTTTCACTGTATTTGTACTGAAGGATTTTTTCGAGACACTTTACAGTCAAAGATCTACTAGGGTTAGGGTCAACTTTTGAAGCAATGCTAGTACGTCAGCTTGCTGTAGTAAGTTGCTTCAGATTTTTTAAGTATTTTTGCTACTCCCTGTTCCCTCCTACCAACGTTCCCACTACCATAGCATACTACTGCCATAGGTAGGCTTGTAGAAACACACCAAGTACAAAAAATGGTAGTGGCTAACAAGTTAGCAATTTTGTGTTTGAGAAACGCACCCCTGGTTAATGTATAACAGTGATTACGTTGATGTTGCCATCATAAATACAGAGGTACAGATTCCATGTTTTAGGATAAACCACATCGACTGAGGGTGTGATCAACTTTTCCCGGTGTTTTAAATAAATGCCACCTCCTTTCAGAGTCTGCCTTAATTCCCAAAGTTAAGTGCTGAGGGCGTGTTGGAAGTGCACAGGGTAGAATACACGTAACTGAAAACCACGTAGCTGGAAATGCGTAAAAACAGACTTACGCGCAAATGGGAGAACACATCCCTTAAGTGGCATTATGAGTTTCACGGAATACTAAAGCTGTTTAACATGCTTATTCAATTTGGTCAAAAATGTAAAATGAAAAGTGTCATATGTAAACAATCAAATCAAGTATCAAATGTAAAGACAATACATGTAGGTGATAAAGCAAAAATAGAATTCATTGAATCAACATAACATTAGTTTGAGGTCTTGAGGATCTAGCTCTGCTGCCACTGTTTCTAAATGCTAAAATCAATAGTTTTTTTTATTTTATTTTATTGTAATGAACCATGAACTCAGCTATATCTTTAAAGCCTGATTTAAGTATTCGTGCATTCGAGAGACCTTGTATATGATCAGTTGTATGATTATCCCGTTATCAAGTTAAATAGTGGTGAACACACATGGCACTCACGTAAAATATACTCAGAGTTGTCTGTGTCGTAGTCGTTTTCTTCTGGAAAATGGTTGATTCGAAAACAACTTCCTTTGTACATACCTGTAAGAAAGGCATGACAGAGATTAAGTTAAGGCCATCAACCTAATAAAAGAGCAGACTTACTTGACCTCACATATGGGTTAGGTGGATAATCCACATCAATAACAAGGATGACGAAACACTCCTCCAAATATACATTCAGTGAGTACAGTTGAAGCAACTAATGTGGCCTCCATCTTCAGGTCATTATTTAGATCGTGAGTTCCTTCATTTAACCTAAAAAAACCTCTGTGGCTTCCACTGAGGTAAAAAAAGCAAACCAAGAAGATATCCCATGTAACATAGTAGGATCGATGACCTTTAACGATGACATGAATAATGGGTCACTGAGCATTTGTGTGAAATTAAACCTACTCTAATTAGATGGGGGAGTGGGGGGCTAGCCACTGCATGTGTGACCTGAGGTGTGTGCTTCTGTGCTGCTGGCAATGAAGCACCATCCCATGGACCTCAGTACTGTCATGAAGCACTTCTGAGGATTATAATTACATTAAGTGCACGCTTGCATATTGCTAGAATGCATAAGCAAGTGCATGTACAAATCAAATGCTAGTTTGATTTTAAGTGCAGGCACCAGTGTGTATGTGCAGTTTTGCAGATGCATTATGCGAAGTACAGACAAGGTGATACATTTTACGAAACATATGTGTGGGAATATGCCAGAGACCTTGAATTATCAACAAACCTTCCAGTAAATTTTCTGGAGAACAATATGAAAAAGAATATTTGGATTGGATTGGATTAGATTGTATTTACTTTTACAGTTACTTGTGCAGTGTATCTAAACGTAACCACATGTAATAATATGTACTTCCATTGTACATAATCTACAACCTACCTACACTAACCCTAATACTGACCCTATAGTACAGTGTAAGTACATATTGTTAAGGTTGTTTTAAGGGAGCCTAGTTTAAAACAATATCCACCACAACACCCAGGAGCATAAAACAATGGCTTACAATAAGGGAATTTTAACTCCACCACCAAACCGGTGCCAACATGGCCACTTCTTAAATATATTCCACTGAAAAAATCTTGTCCACATCATATATTAAATGTGCCCAGGCTACCTGCTTATCTCTGCGTAATACATGCTTAAGGTATTCTGAAGCTGGGGCAAAACATTCTCAACTTACACATAATTTAATAAGCAAGAGAGACACACTGAAATAATCCACAGGGTTTAATATCAAATTCTGAATTATTTTTATTAATATTGTTTTTCTGTGATAAAGCAAATGATGATGTATACAGAATACATTTCCATAGTGGTAATTCAGGCAGGACCTGTATGTAAAAATGAAATGTCTGACTCATAGTATGTTTTGTCAATGTAACTGTTGGCAAACCCAGCAGCCCAACTCTTTCACCCCCTATGGTCTTGTGAAGTGCATGTCCCACTAGCATGTCCTATGGTAGGATGATGATATGCTGTGTTCATAGACATAGTGTTACAACAGTAAATAGTGACATTCAAAACTTGAGCAAGACCAATCTTACATCTAACCACTAAACCTCTTCTAAAAGGAAAGCTGATGTATACTCTCACTGGAACTATTTAAACATTATGGTTCAATATTTGCAGTTCTCATGGTAAGTAATGAAAAGAAATGAACACATAATAAAAGTTCTAACAGGAAGGTTCGCATGTACTGTATGTCTTTCACTTATTCACTACTAACCAATGATGGCTTGAGTAGTTGTAGCAGAGGTCTACGTCACTCATTCAGCTATTGCTATTAACCAATGAAACATTAAACTCTTCCATGACCAGGCAAACATGTCCCAAAACTGACTTCTTTACCATTTCATTTTGCTGTTGATGCTGTTGTTTGCTGTTGTCCATGCATTTGCTGCCTTTATTATGCCAACAGCAAAGCCCTGTCCTACACCCACCGCCACTAGTTGGTTTGGGGGGTGAGGTCTCTCATGCACACCTTCTCCTAGCATGAGCTAAGATCTTGTTTATGAGTTTTGAATAAAATCATTAATACAGTTTCTCTTACTGATTTGACTGGTGTTGTAGTCAATCAAGATAATACAGAACCCTTTAAGATTTGGAACATGTCCAAACAAGGCTAACTGGCATTAGGCTGAAAATAATGTGTTTTGGATTTCCACAGTTACAATTATTGAAGCCCATTGAATAAGAGTCCATGTGCCCTCACTGGACAGGTCCAGCCTTTTGGACGCTAATGCACTGTAGAGTGGTTTCGAGAAGTAGCGACTGTAGAGCATCCCAATAAGCCCTCGTCTGTCCAGCAGTGCAGCTGGCAGGGAGAGGGCACAGACAAGTGAGTGTGTGCACAACACAAATCGAACAAGCCAGGGTAGGAAGTCTGAGTTACTGGCCAGGAGATGCACTGAAGCGTCCCTAGAATGCTGACTAGTACTAAAATATGTAAGCATATTACACCCATCATAGCCTCTTTCCACTGTTTGCCCATTCAATACAGAACCCATTTTAAGATCTTACTATTGGCTTGTAAAGCCCTAAATGGCCTGGCTCCTTTATATTTTCTGATCTTATCCACCTCTACTCAGCCCCCAGGTCACTTAAATCAAGGGCCTCCTGCATGTCCCACACATACAATATAGGCATAAAGGTGATAGAGGCTTTGCTGTGGCTGTGCCTCACTAATGGAATTAGCTGCCTTATACAATTACAGAGGCCCCCTCCATTGGTATTTTTAAACAAAGGCTCAAAAACAACTTTTGCTCCCTTGCCTTTCCTCCCCTTTATGATTGATGTTTACTTTTTGTTATGACTACTATTTTATTATTATTTAAATTAATTGAATTTATTTTATTTTACTTTTTATGGTTATAATAATAAGTATTGTTATTATTGTTGTTGTTATTATTATTGTTATTATTATAATTATTCAATTTTATCTATGTCTGTGTATTATCTTCATATGTGTTAATCCATTTACTGTGTTTTGTACAGCACTTTGGACAGTGCAAACTGTATTTAAATGTGCTTTATAAATAAATTCTATTTACTTTACTTACTTACTTAAATGGTTATCTGAAGACATAAGCTGGAAACAAAGACAAGGATGAGCCATGTGCTTCTTGTTCCCTTTTTAAAACAATAGTAAAGGGTTTAAGTGCACCTAAGCGTTAATACTGTAAATTACAGACAGCTAGTGTAAGATGAACTGATTTAAAAAAAAAATACTGACAAACTAGGAACTTCTCTATCATCCCATTCACAAAGCCCAATAGGCAGTAGGGCATGGGACATTTCCATGCAATGACGACACAAGACAGACCACCTGTGGAACAAGAAGTCAAACGATATGTAGCTCATGTCAGAACCATTGTCAGTGGTCAGTTTTATCCCAAAGGACATGGGAAGGATGCTACAGTGGTCTCACAGTGGACATACATAAGTTTAAAGGTCTCATTCTGTGAAACTGATTACGTAGCTCTTTTTGAAATACGGTAGGTCATTCCGAGTTGCATAGGCATGCAGCACATGAAAATATTCTTCTACCCCGATTGCCCCCATCAGTCAATGAAAGAAAATAGGCAGAAAAATGAGCGAATAGGAAAAAGGCAAAGTGACGTAAGTTTGTTAAATAGAAAAAAACATGCCACAGTTGTGATTACTGGAGGAGTCTCGTTGCTGCACACATTCACTTAGCGAAATATAGGTAAGTTTGTGTGTTTGTTTAGAACGTTTAAATCTTCTATTTGGTGTGCTATGACCGAATGGGTTTTAAATGATTGTAGCCTGTGACTAGAATAGCCGAGAACCTGTCATTCTCCCCGCTCCATCTCCTTCACCAAACTAGAACAGCCTGTAACAGGAGCACTAAAGCGTTTTTCATCAAAACCATCTCACAGGGCATTCATTATACTAGAGACCACCGCAAAATTAATGAAAAAATGATGCAATGAGACCTTCAAGAATTCTGATTGGGGAGGTGAAAAATGAAGATAGGTGGACAACTACTGTATGTAAACAAAAAAAGTTTAGCTACACTTTAGCTACACAAACACCATCCCTGAAAAAAATACCCTAACTGGGTGGTCACATCAGAAGCAACCAAAGCGACCAGAGCGTCAATTTTTCTCTATGGAGAGTCAGCAAATTGGGCGACCAGAGCAAATTCACCGGCAGCGAAGCCAATTGAGCGACCAAAGCAAAAAAGAGAAGTTAAGTCAGTTAACTTTATGGTAATGAGCTATGACGTGGTTCGGCGAAAACCAACCAGAATACATAGATTTACCAACGTCTGTCAATTACTGAGCTAAATCCATAGTTCATCCAACATTCCAAATACCGTAATACGTCATTAGCGAATTCAACAGCGAAGCTTCTTCAGTGACCTTGGCGACCTGTTCACTTTGGTCGCTTCTGATCTGTAGGCACAGTAAGCTAAAATCTTTAGCTACACAAACTGTTTGTGAGAGAGCCAGTCTTTGCCATAAAAAAGTTAATTATAGTCAACTAATTACTTCATTAATTAGGTACAAGAAAATCTGCATTGCACATAACTTGACCATATTCAAGGTTGCTTATCACAGGCCTATAAGTCAGCTTTAACAAAATGTGTTATATTTTCTCACGAATTGTGTATCTCACTGCCTTTGCAATCTCTTTATTTTGCTTCCATGGCGTGTCCCTTGACAGCAGCTGATAGAGGCTTCACTGACTGAGTGTTTCAAAGACACAGTGCTGTCTGTTGGGAATAGGGGAGACAGTGTCTGCCAAGCTGCTATTCAAACCCAGAGAGCGCCAGGATCAAGCCAGGTGGTATGGATGAGATGGGATGTCGCCATTACTTTGAGTTTCTCCTGCCAAATGGCTTTAATGTTGTTAACAAGGCAAGAGGTAGAAGTTTTTCTAGCCTATGATGTATTAGTTTGCATTGAAGAGTTGCATATTAACAGTGTAAATTACTCTTTTGTCACTAAGTCACACACAGTGACTAAGTAAATTTACTCGAGCACTGTACTGTACAGTGCTGGCCTAGCGATTAAAGGAGAAATTCGGTGTAAAATGAAAATTGGCATGTTAAAACATCATACCGAGTTGGTATGTTTGCTGAGGAGCAAAATTGAGTTAGCCTGTTGCATTCAGAACTTAACAATTTTTTACCGTTTGTCCCAGAAGGGTAACAATGGAAGTGGTAGGCACTGAGAACTTTGCAAGTGTACACAATGTTTATCAGTAAAACAGTTTTGACGGGCAGTACCTTGCTGTAGTTTCTCATCGCCGCCAAGATAAAAGTCTGCACGAGTCAATTGACATCAACACATGAACCAGTGGGAAGAATAGGAGGAGAGGTAGTACAATCGACTTGTTTGGACTCATCATGGCAGCGACGAGAAACAACTGCAAACTACTGCATGTAAGAACTGTTTTTTAAATAAACGTTGTGTACACTTACAAAGTTCTTAGTGCCTCGTTTTGAATGCCAGGGCCTTTGTTGTGCTACTGATGGAGTGTGGAATTTCTTGGAGCTGTTTTAATGGTTTAATAATAGCGTAATCTTCATGCTCTGTCTAAGAGTGCCTACCGCTTTCATTGTTAGCGTTCTGGGACAAGCGATAAAAATAGTTCTGAATGCAACAGGCTAACTCAATTTTGCTCCTCAGCAAACATACCAACTCGGTATGATGTTTTCACATGGCAATTTTCATTTTACACCGAATTTCTCCTTTAAGGTATTGGCCCTGTGACCGCAGGATCTCAGGTTTGAATCCTGTAGTGCCACTGAGGTACCCTGAGCATGGTACTGTCCTCACGCACTGCTCCCTGGGCGCCGTTGTCATGGCTGCCCCCTGCTCATGTGTGATGGGTTAAATGCCGAGGTGAATTTCGCTCTGTGCTTTCATCACAATGACATAAATGAGACTTTCACTTTTTACTTAAGTACAATTGTCAAGTATCTGTACTTTACTTGAGTATTAAACATTTTGTCAACTTGTGACTTTCACTTCACTAGTACATTTTCAATGCAAATATTGTACTTTTTACTCCACTACATTTGAAATGTGAGCATGAAGTACTCATGACATTGATGAGAAGTGGATATGCTCATCTTCTAACTAAGGCTTGAAATTCACCCCTCATTCATCCCTATTTCTTCTTTACCTCCTACACACACACACACACACACACACACACACACACACACACACACGCACACGCACACACGTATGCACAGGTTAGACTGCTAGACAGAATTGGAAATTCACTACATGTTACAATAAAACTCATTCAATCCTTGAAAATTCATTTGGATTTATTTACAAGCTAAAGGATAGAAACCAGCAATGCTGACCACTGTGCTCCTAGTTAGTTCATTTCCAGCTGTTCATTTCTTCTGAATATTTATACTTAAGTCATTAAAATCATTTATAGTCCTGCTCTACCAGTAGTGAAAATGTGACATCAGGTAGGCCCTAAAATGCGAAAACATTTCATATAGCAACTTCTGCTTGTGGTGGAATAATATTTGACAAGGAGTGTCTATACTTTGACTCAAGTAAAGAAATTGTGTACTTCATCCGCCTCTGTTTGTTACACACAAAAACAGACTTCAAATGTGTAAAAAGTCGAAATAACATGTACAGTAGTAGGCTATCTCTCCTTCTGTCTCTGTGCGTGTGCGCGCGCACGCATGTGCTTGAATGTGTGTTTAGCATGTTTTAATGTTCCTGTAGCTCAATGGCTGTCTCATATCTGAAAAAGTCAGACAACTCTACAGTGATCTGCTAATAGGTTGGTTGGTTGGTTTAAATGTTTGATGGTTCATTGCTTCAACTGCCTCACCCTTGCAACTTCACGTCACTTTCCATAACCTTCTCCTAAACCAGGTCTGTGGCACTGCTGAACTTAGCCTATTTCTTTGTTCAGTTCATCAAACTGAGGTTGGGTGTAAGTAGTCACATCTTTAGGTGAAGTGATTTAGTGAAGTGAATTTGATGATTTAATGTGACAGGATGGTTCACTTCAAACTACTCATGTACTCTACCTACTCCTTTGTTAGCTCACTTACACTGGAAGAGACAATAATAGCAATAGCATTGTATCACACAGAGAGGTTTTCAGTGCAGAAATGTAATCCTGTTGGCAATGCATGCATGCTTCTGTTTTATTTTCACATTTTGTAAAAAGGTGTATGAATAAGAATACATTCTCATTGTTATTACAATGTAAGTTTCTCCTTTTTAAACAGTGTTATTAAAGGTTGCAAATGTTGTGTTTTTAACTATGAACGCATGACCCTCTATTTTCAAAGTAGTAGAGTAGAGTAGCTAGAGTAGCTGCAATAGCAGGATCATGGCACAGGTTGACATGGGCTGTGACAGTGTTTACCTTGACAGACTTGCAAATTAGAACAGTCACACTAGCACAGGGAGGTAGTGTAGGCCTATGTGTACTAACCACATGCAGAATATATCAGAAAAACAAACGTCTATTAGTGAAATATTATAAATGTACCACCCCCCCCCCCCCCCCCCCCCCCCCCAAATAAATACATAAATAAATAAAAACATCTTGCATAATTGTGACAATGTCCCACACATAATTTGTGACTGAAATCATGAGCTCAGTCCTTTAAAAACATGGGACTGTAAATTCCAATTTAAATATAAAAACATTTGTCTATTTCTCTATTTATGTGCTTCATCTACGTTACCATGGCAATGTTAGATATAGTTGCCAGGCAACAGCATCAACTATCTGGTGGGGCTTTTGCACATCCAGAGTGCCGCTCCCTGGTCACACGTCAGAACTTAGGCAGATTGGCTACATGCTTAAGGCACATAAAAAATAATTAGACAAAATACATTATTTCACCATTTATGACATTTATGTATGCACAAAACAAATATAAGAAACATAAAAGTTACTTTCAATTAGTTTTTTTTTATTTTATCAAATAGCCTATTTAAATTTGTTATGTTTTCTATAACCTATAATAATTAATGAATGGCTGCGTTTGGCATATGCAAAAATACACATTACGTTGTTTTGCCAAACAACGATCGGATTGCGTTTCCTTTATCTCCACCTGCCCTGTGTCACAAAAGACATCATCACCTCAGACATTATCACCTCTATATCTGGACAAAACACTGACGTAAAACTGTTGTCAAAGTCAATGTCGAGAGGAACAACCATATATAATACAAACTGCATTTCGGTTCTCAAACAAAAGTTTGCTTAGCGATATGTTCAGAAATGATGGACTATTACCTTCAATGCAACATATTCTCCATAGACCAGAGTGTGTAAGATCGCCTCTAGTTTTCCTGGCTTGCATTTGAGTTTCGTCCGTAGTGATGTTCGTAGCGTTACAGATGTATGCACGTGAGTACAACCAGTAGTCCGTGCCGATGGCAACTGTCATCAAACTAAAGGCAGCGAACGCTCCCAAAGTGGTCAGTAACATTTGAATCCCACGGTCACACCGCGCCATGTCGCTTCATACTACTACCGGCGAAGCTACCTAATAATAAGAACAATGCCATTAATTAAACAATGCCACTTGTATTCACCCTTCCATTCCGAACTTTACTTTGATGTTTGTATCGTCCACTTTTCTCCATTTTCAGATTCGGGGATTTCAGGGTGCGCCTTTAACATCAACTTCAGGCGCACTTTCTTCTTAGTTCAGGTTATCAAATAACACAGACACTCCCGGTGTAAATTCTGTTAATCCTTCCATAATATTCTATCGCAATGAACTTCAAATATATATACAATTATCTTTTTAAAGTTCCACGTGTCCCATCAAGCACGAAATGCACTCTCAAACTCGAATGAATTGATTCTCAAAACGACGCAACGTCTCCTACTCTAACCACACCTTCTGATCCAGGAGCCAATCAGAGTCTTTATTGGTCATCACAATAAGGTTGAAATTAGATGAACAGTTACAACATGTGGATTTTACATGCACACAACGTGGTAAACACATGACAACATTTTTATTGATAATGCAGGTTATTACAGGTTATAAGTTTCAGAAGTACCTGTAGGATATTATACATATACAGCACATACAATTGCTTTTGATGCATGGCTCAACAGTTTACACCACTAATCTGCAAACCATTGAAAGTGGGGTGGGTCATTCTGCCTAAAGGGCAAATCACTTGACTTTTCCTCAAAGCATGGTGGCCATAGTGCTTCTATCAGAGGCAGGGTACCAGGGAGTGCTTGCTATTTGCCCTGACTGGATGCAGCAGAGTGAGTGAGCTTTACCCCCCGCCTGCCTTTTCTCCATGGACGGACAGAGCCCGCTGTGTTTGGCCTCGACGCAGGATCCATCCCTTTCACAGTGGCCCCCCCTGTCTCCCGGCCCCCGTGATTCACTTCCGTGGCTTCTGTGAGGCCACTTCAAGGAGGTGTGTGTGTGTATGTGTGTGCGTGTATGTGTACGTGTGTGTGTGTGTATGTGTGCGTGTGTTTGTGTATGTGTGTGTATGTGTACGTGTGTGTGTATGTGTGTGCATGTATGTGTACGTGTGTTTGTGTGTGTATATGTGTGTGCGTGTATGTGGACGTGTATATGTGTGTGTGTGTGTGTGTGTGTGTGTGTGTGTGTGTGTGTGTGTGTGTGTGAGTGGAAAGGGACTGGGGTTGTTGAAGCAGAGCTGGGAGGAAACGTATGCCATTTTTATGTAGGGTTTCATTTGCAGGGCTTCCAGACATACAGTATGCTCAGGTTGTTTCCTGTCAAAAATCCAATTTAGAAACAATTATGTCTGTGGAAGAAAGAGAGAAAGAGAGAGAGAGGGTGAGTCAGTGAATGAGTGAAAGAGTCAGTGAGAGAGAGAGAGAGAGGTGTATGTATGTGTTTGTTAATTGAGGGAGAGAGAGAGAGAGAGAGAGAGAGAGAGAGAGAGAGAGAGAGAGAAAGAAACTGAATGTGTGTGTGTGCGTGTGTGTGTGTGTGTGTGTGAGAGAGACTTGATTAGAGAGACAGAAAATGTGTCTTGATGTTAGTGCAACAGATAATTGTAAATATAGCCCAGTTAGTTAGTTCAGTTAATCATGCAAGCATAAATTTGGCATAGACATTCTCAAAGGACTACTCTTTCGTAAAAAGGCGTTAGCCATGCAAAGAACGAGCCTCTTTTCCAAGATGGCTGCCGTCATTGGCCAATTGCAACATCTTCAAGAATATGGGTGTTACTGATGCATTTAGCATGGTTTGTAATTCCATTTACCAATTTGTTCCTTTAATAAAGTTTTTTTTGTCATACATCCAAGTACTAAAAAGATGGTGGGCAAAAGTAGTATTAATCTTATCTCAGCAGGCGTCACAGGCCACAATGAACTACTTTTTTCATCTGTAGAAGATTTTTTGGGGTCATAGATTTTAACTGGTCTAAAACTTTTGTCAAAGGATGCAAAAATGCTCCTACAATTACAAATAGTCAAAAACAAACAACAATCTTCTGACTGTCTGAATATGTTCTGTACAGACGATGTACCATGTTTAAATGACAGAATTGTGTATCAGTATTACTGTCATTTACTGTCCTCTAAAAACATGTTTGCACACAGGCATTCTTGTATAAATAGCAGGCCAAAAAAAAGTGAGTACACCATGAGAGATAACTGTACATATAATTCAAAAATGAAAAGCTGCTTGTCCAATTTATAATTTTTGTGTTTTGGTGTGCTCAACTGGGCCATACAAATTTGGGCATGTATTAGAGCTACTAATTTTAATATTTTGGCTACAATTCTCTCATACTAGCCACTGCATGTCCAACACAGCTCCTCATAGCTAAAAAAAACAAAACAAAAACAAAAAAAAACACGTCTGAGGATTTGGGAAATGGAATTGTTGATTTACACAATGATGGCCTGTGCTATAAAAGATTAGCACCACCATGAAACTGAGCTACATTATTGTGGCCACAGTCATACCGGGTTTCCAAAACAGGTTCCACATGGAACAGACATTGACAGGATGAGTCAGTTGGGTCTAAACAGTCAGTGTCAGATCCACAAGTTGACTTAAAAAAAAAAGAAAAAGTGCAAGTGTCCAGTCAGCATTGCAGCAGAGGTTGCAGAAGTGGGAGGTCAGCCTGTCAGAGATGAAATAGTATGCTGCACAGTGCAACAACTAGGTCTGCATTGTCGTCCTCCTAGAGGAAAGCCTCTTTTAAAGCTTGATCAAAAAAAGCCCAAAAACTGTTTCCTGAAGACATGCAATCAAAGAGTTTTTCTGAAAACATGTCCTGTGGTCTGACGAGAAGAAGAGAAACTTGTTTGGCTTAAATGGTGTCAGGCATGTGTGACAGCACCCTGTTGAACAGTACCATTATAATTGTTCCTTGCCTACAGTCGAGCCCAGTGATAGTAGCATCATGGTTTGGGGCTGCTTGAATGCTGAGGGAGCTGCAATTTATTGAAGGAATTATTGATGTCAACATGTGCTGTGGCATTCTAAAGCAGAACATTATGCCCCACCTGCCTGACCACTGCCTAGTCGAAAAAGTTCAAAGTGTAGGTGTTGGAGTGGCCAATGTCTACAGACCTGAACCCTATGACACCTGTTGGGCATCCTGAAGCAGGAGGTGGAGGAGCACCAGTGTCTCTGCCAACATCTGCCAGGTCCACAATGCCATCACGGAGGAATGGGAAAGAGTCACAAAAAAAACCCGTGCAGCTATAATGAATTTCATACCTACATGTAGTAGAATTAAGGCAGTGCTAAATAATAATGGTGCTCACAGAAAATATTACAGTTTTTCTCAGTCGCTTTGGTGCTTTTCTCAGATCAGAATGAAACTATTAGTTCAACCTCCACAACATTTAGTCATTTGTGCACATCATAGTAGCAATTTCTCCTTCCTCTGAACAAATTGCAAATGCTTTTGGACATGTATCAGTTGCTTTCATACAATAAAATGTTGTTTTATAACATTACCATGTGCGTATGTCATGTCAGTTAAAATGAACTATACTTATGGATGTTGAATAGTCATTCCCATTAAAACTAATAGTCTTCATTTCATTGCTTAAGTCATTACATACAAAATTATTGAACTAGTTATCTGTCAACCAAATGTTAACCTTTCTTTATCATTGTTTTCTGAAAATGTCTTCTACATTGAATAATTGCTCTCAGGTGAACTTCAGCTGTCTTGGTCCATATAATACACAACATCAGCTGACTTTTCTAGACACTCTTTACAGGGACATAGTCCCTGAGAATGAAAGGAGTGGGGGCTAACTCAACAAGTATGTTGTTGTGTGGGATAATGTCTGTTTTCACCACTCACATCTGGTAAGACAGTGGTTTGCAGCACATGACAGGATGCTGGTTGAATATCTACCTACCTACTCCCCATTCCCTAATCCGATAGAGGAGATTTTCTCTGCCTGGAGGTGGAAGGTTTATGACCGGCATCTACATGTACAAATGGCCTTGCTAGCAGCCATGGATGCAGCATGTGACAACATCACAGCAGAGTCATGCAGAAGGTGGATTCACCACTCCAGGAGATATTTTTCTCGCTGCATTGCAAGGGATATCTGTTGTGATGTAGATGAAAATATATGGCCAGACAGACAGGAACGTCTGGATGTGCCAGAATGATTTACCTATGTTCAGTTACAATATGTACTGTTATATTGTTACCTGGTACCCTGGAGGGAACTGACCAGGTATTGCAATGACCCTCTCCGTGTGTGTGTGTATGTCTGTGTGTCTGTCCGCATGCAATGACCCTGTCCATCCACATGGGGGACAAGGTTGCCATCACTGATTGTGCTTGTTCACATTTGTGCACAGCTGTACCAAAAGGGTGTTACTTATGTTTGTTCTAAATAAGTGAGTGTAGTGTATTTTTCTTTTGCCCAATGCTGTAGAATTGCAAAGAGCATATACAGTAAAAATGTGAAACATATGTATTCCGTGTCTTGTAGTCACCTACTCCCCTAACTACAGCAATGTGTAACTTTACTGTAGTTTTCAAATGGCTGTGTATAGTGCTGTCTTGAGCATTTTCAGGTTGTGTCACAGAGTTCGACCTTTTTTTTTTGCATTGTAAAACACTGAGAGAATAAACTGTCATAATGAAAACATGACAAAGCCATTTGACTATCTTGTTCATAAACCATGGTGTCAAGACTTCTCATTTTGGTGACACTGGCAGTTTCATTGACATGAATACTTGCTTTTGAGGAATGGACTATCCATTTTGAGCAAGTGATGTGCCCTTGCAGGTTATCTACTAGGTTTTGCAGTTTGCACTAATTGTTTTGAGAAATGCACTAACTGCTGTGCAAATGTAAATACTGATGTGAGAAAAGCACCAAAGCGACTGAGAAAAACTGCAATGATTCTGGCATAAAAGTTTACTGTGGGGTATACTCACTTTTGTTGCCTGCTATACAAAACTGCATTTTTAAAGTTATTTTCAGAGGGCAGAAAATATATGGCTATACAAGCTTTACACTAATTACACAAGAATATATGCAAGTTTCACTTATCCACATGCATATACAGTATGTCACAAAAGTGAATACACCCTTGACATTTTACCAAACAAATTGCTAATTGCTTTTTAAGGGACAATACTACACAAATGAAACTTTGATATGTTTTTGAGTTGTCAATGTACAGCTTGTGTACCAGTATTCATTTGCTGTCCTCTGAAAACAATTTTACACACAGGCATTTTTGTATAAATAGCAGGCCACAAAAGTGAGTACACCCTGAATAATAACTGTACATATCATTCAACCATAAAAACCCACTTGTCCTATTTATCATTTTTGTGTTTTGGTCTGCTCAACTTGACCATACAAATTTGTGTGTCATGTTTTAGAGCTATTCATTTTATTGTTTTGGCTATAATTCTGTCATACTATCCACTGGATGACCAACATGGTTCCTCATGGCAAAAAAGAAAACTCAGAACTTGAGAAAATGAATTGTTGCTTTACAGAATGATGGCCTTTGCCATCTTTTATAAAAGATCAGCAACACCATGAAACTGAGCTACACCATCAGGGCTTGAGTCATTAGGTGGTTTTCCAAAACGGGTGCATTGTCAGAACAGGCCCAGTCAAAGAAGTTGGATCCACACACTCAATGTCAGATGCAAAAGTTGGCTTCAAAAAATAAATGCATGAGTGCAGCCAGCATTGCTGCAGAGGTTGCAGAGGTGCGAGGTCAGACTGACAGAGCTAAAATAATATGGGATATAGTGCAACAACTTCATGGTCGTCCTTCCAGATGAAAACCTCTTTTAAAACTTGATCACAAAAAAGCCAGAAAACTGTTTGCTGAAGACATGCAGTCCAAAAGCATGAATTCCTGAAACCATATCCTGTGGTCTGACAAGATTTAAATAAACTTTTTTTGGCTTAAAGGTGTACTTCCATCGTGTTTTCATTCATTTTGCGGTGTTCTCTAGTATTAATAATTGCCCTGTGCGCTGGTTTTGATGAAAAAAATGTTCTAGTGCTTCTGTTTCAGGCTGTTTTAGTTTGGTGGAGGGGGTGGGGCCGGGAGAAAGACACGATTTCACCAGAGGCGTGCACACTCCCTGCAGCTTCCTTTGCCTCACAGTCAATTTGATAGCAGAGTAAGGTAAAAGGTAAAGTCAACTTGACAGCGCTAAAACTGCACACAGAATGTCTTCGGAGATACAGCCTTATGTGTTTGATCCTGAATCCGAAGAGGAATCGCTTCCTCACCATTTGTCAATGAGCGTTTCAGAATGGTAATATTTGCATGACAAAACAGTGCAAGTGCCCAGCTAAATGCAGTTCAGTCATTCAACTAGCCTGCTAATCTTATGCGAGTCAGTCACAGGCTAACATCATTTAAAGCCCATTCGGTCAGTTTCTCTTATATGCATTTGCACGTCTACGTCACGCTGCAGGCCCTTTTCGCATTGGATCGTTTTTCCGCCTATTGTCTTCTTTTGACTGATATAGAAAATGGGGGTAGAAAAATATTTTGATATGCAGCATGGATATGCAACTCGGGGTGACCTATCATATTTCAAAAGAGCAAGTACTAAACAGTTTCTCGTGGAAGTACACCTTTAAATGATGTCAGTCATCTGAGGCAGCGGCCTGCTTAACAGTACCATTATAATTGTGCCTTGCCTACAATCAAGCCTAGTAGTGGTAGCATCATGGTTTGGGGCTGCTTCAATGCTGCCAGCACTGGGCAACTGCAGTTCACAAGGAATCATGGATTGCAACATGTGCTGTGGCATTCTGAAGCAGAACATGATGCCCCCCCCCTTCAGAAACTGGCATACAACAGTGTCTAACATCTCCAGGTCCATAATGTCATAATGGAGGAATAGAAAAGGATCACAAAAACAACCTGTACAGCTCTGGTGAATTTCATATTAAGGCAGTGGTAGATAACAATGGTGCTCTCTCAAAAGAAATAAAATTTTGACACAATTTGGACATGTTCACTGTGGGGTGTACTCACTTTTGTGGCCTGCTATGTACACAATAATGCCTGTGTGTAAAGTTGTTTTCGGAGGACAGTAAATTAATACTGCTACACAAGCTGCGCACTGACTACTGACAAATATATTTAAATTTCATTTGTGTAGTATTGTCTCTTGAAAAGATATGGTCCATTTTTGCTGAATTGTGAAGGGTGTACTCACTTTTGTGAGATACTGTATATAGCAACATAGATATTACATGTTAAACATCAGGTGCACCTGAACATCCTCCTGCCATCACAGAGCTCTGATGTGTCAAGCAGGGGGAAGGAAAAACAGGCGTTTTCTTCAGCGAATTCCCAAAAGAGGGTGGGGATCGATGTTGTTCATCAGAAGTCTTCGTTTGTTTAGAATTGGCGATCAAAGGCAGCGCATCCACTCCCACGGGCTTAATCAGTCGTGTTTTGCGTTGGTTGCATCGGCACCCATGATTAAAGGGAAGAGACTCCTTTTGAATATTTCACACTATCAAGCTGTTACACCTCACACCAAAGTAGTTTTAATAACTGCTTTGATACAAGCTATACTGAAATGTGCTGAAGATCTGATGGCACTTCTAGACTCATAGGAATGTTTAGATTCTGTTCCACCATGACTCAGCTGTGTGCTCAGTAGGTCTTTGTCATTTTTTTATCTTCACTACATGCTGCAAGTACACACAGTTTGTAAACGTGTGTAAAGTCACCATGCAAAGTTTACTGTAAAAGATACAGTATAGATACAGTACAGTAGGATGGGTGATATTAAAATCAGTGCATGAATTTCATCACTCTCACATAAAAGATATACTTTAACGCTGGCTGAGTATACACTGACTAGCCACCAGTGTTGTATAGTAACGAAGTGATAATACTTCACTACTGTACTTAAGTACATTTTGGAAGAATTTGTACTGTACTTTACTTGAGTTTTTTTTTATTTGGTAACTTTCACTTTTACTTCACTATATTTCCGAACCTAATTGCATACTTTTACTCCGATACATTTTTAGTTACTTGTTACAAAAAAAAAAAACCTGACTGCAATGAAGTCAGGACGTGCCTGGACTTGTTCGCAATAGGCTACACCTGTTGGCTTCATGCAGTAAGCTAGCTTCGCACTCAGTCCTGATGGAAGAGGAGACGGAGACAGCAGTGTTTTATGTTTTTTTTTTCTTGATGGTGTGATGTACGCCTCATTTTCAGCACTGACTTAATCTTATTTTAAAAAACAAAGGTTTACGAAAAAAAGGTTTTAAACTGTGGTCTACATCTTCAGATGCCAGATAACATTCAGTTTTCTCTCCACTTTTGTTTATAATGACATTACATTACATTACATTACATTATACTTAGCAGACGCTTTTATCCAAAGCGACTTACAAAAGGAGGACATAATAGCTAACAGATGTGTAGAGAACATTAAAGGTACCTATGTAAAGACATGGCTAGTAGAATTTAGTTTTGTTTAAGAAGGAAAGCAGTCTCGGAAAAGAAGGGTCTTCACAAGCTTTTTGAAGGTCGAGAGGGATATTGCTGCTCTTGTAGGGACTGGTAGGTTGTTCCACCACTGAGGGACAACAACTGAGAAAGGCTTGGAGTGACCTCGCTTTGTCTTGGGAGAGGGGACGGCCAGGCGGTTCGAATTAGAGGATCGCAGAGATCTGGACGGGATGTAAGCCTTTAGTATGACGTTGAGATAGGTGGGGGCAGATCCAGAAGTGACTTTGTAGGCTAGAGTCAAAGCTTTGTGTTGAATTCTAGCAGCCACCGGGAGCCAGTGCAGGTTGATGAAAAGAGGAGTGACATGCGTCCTTTTGGGTCGATTGAAAACCAGTCGTGCTGCTGCATTCTGGACCATTTGCAATGGTTTGATTGCACAAACAGGAAGGCCAACCAGGAGGGCGTTGCAATAGTCGAGGCGGGAGGTGACCATAGCCTGTACCAGGAGCTGAGTAGCATACTGGGTAAGGTACGGTCTGATTTTTCTAATGTTATATAGCGCATAACGGCGCTACAGAGGCAATGTGGTCAGAAAAAGATAGCCGGTCATCTAGCCTTGTTCGGAGCAATCGTGACAGTGTCCATATTCAGGCTGATATCATGGTGGATTGACTCCTGGGCTGGGATCACCAGGAGTTCAGTCTTAGACACATTGCGCTGGAGGTGATGTTCCTTCATCCATGCGGAGAGTGCGGAGAGACAGGCAGAAATGCGTGCGGAGACCGTGGTGTCATCTGGTCGGAACTACAGGTACAGCTGTGTATCATCAGCATAGCAGTGATAGGAGAAGCCATGTGAGCGGATGACACGGCCCAGCGAGGTGGTGTAGATGGCGAAGAGAAGGCGGCCCAGCACCGACCCTTGGGGAACACCTGTGGAGAGGGTGTGAGTTGATGACAGTTGTCCTTGCCATGACACTTCAAAGGAGCGTCCAGTGAGGTAGGATGTAAACCAGGAGTGTGCTATGCCTGTGATGATAAGTCGAGTAGGATAAATACTGAAGATTGACCTTCAGTTCTGGCTACTCTGAGGGCTTCTGTGACGGAAATCAGTGCTGTTTCAGTGAAGTGGCCGCTTCTAAAGCCAGACTGCTTCGGGTCAAGTAGGTTGTTCTGGGTGAGGAAATTAACAACCTGTTTAGAGACCTCCCTGTCGATGGCTTTAGAAAGGAAGGGAAGCAGTGAGACCGGCCGATAGTTCTCCACCTGGGCGGGATTGAGTGTGGTCTTTTTGAGCAGTGGTGTGACCCTAGCCTGTTTGAAGGCGGCTGGAACTATACCTGATGATAGCGAAGCATTCATCACGGACGTTATAGACGGGACTACTGTTGGGGCGATGGCTTGCAGCAGGTTCGAGGGGACAGGGTCTAGCGGGCAGGTGGTAGGACGGCTGCCAGTGATGAGTTTGAAGACATCGCTTTCGGAGAGAGGGGTGAATGAGGATAGTGTTGCATCATAGACCAGGGGAGGTAGCAGGTTGAGGCTGGGTGGATCGCAGAATTGATTGCTGATAGCCTCTACTTTTTCTGTAAAGAAAGAGGGAAAAGTGTTAGCAGTTAGATTGGTGGCAGGAGGCGGGGGAGGGGGGTTGAGCAGCGATTTGAAGGCACAGAAGAGTTTCCGGGTGTCAGTGGTGTTGCTGATTTTATCGTTGTAGTAAGCCGTTTTAGCAGTCGTAACAGAGGACGCTAGAAGAGATTGAAAGGTGTCTAGGTCGGGCGGATCTGAGTGGATGGTATCAGTCAGCCACGGGCAGGGCTGGGTAGAGCGTGCGGGTTTGGTGGAAAGGGGACACAGGGTATCCAGGCAGGAGGTTATTGTGGAGCAGAGGGATTCTGTGGCAGCATCGACCTCTAGTGGAGAGAAGGTGTTGGGAGGGGGTAAGGCAGAGGCAACAACAGAGGCAAAGTGAGTAGTAGACAAGTTGCGAAGGTTGCGACGGAAGTTGACCATGGGTGGGGGAGTGGGGGGTAATTCCAAGAGGGAAACCATGAAACGGATGAAGAAGTGGTCTGATGTATGTAATGGTGTGACCATCACGTCATCAGCCTTGCAGTTTTTAGTCAGAATTAAGTCCAGTTGATTACCATTTTTTGTGAGTCGGAGGGCTGCTAACCAGCTGTAGGTCAAGTGAGTTGATAAGGGATAAAAAGTCTGTAGCACATACCTTGTCAAGGTGGATGTTGAAATCACCGAGGACTAGTAGTGGGCAGTCGAGATCAGGGATAGAGGACAGTAGTGTATCTAGCTCGGTCACGAAGTCACCCAGAGGTCCTGGTGGACGGTAGATGACAACCACCGAGAATTTAAATGGAGCTGTTACCTTGATGGCGTGGTATTCGAATGAGTTTGAGTGGATGTTGTCAGGCAGTAAGGGAGCATAGTTCCATTTGGTGTTAACTAGGGCACCAGTTCCTCCACCTCGCTTTGAGATGCGGGGGGTGTGGGAGAAGGAGTGAGTTGCGGAAAGTGCAGCCAGTGTCGCAGTGTTTTCTGGTTTCAGCCAGGTTTCTGTGAGGACCAGCAGATCCAGCGATAGACTGTTGGTGTAGGCAGGGATGAAGTCTGCCTTGTTGACCGCGGATTGGCAGTTCCACAGTCCGACAGACACAGTGGTGTTGGTGGGTGTGTTGTGTTGCAGTGGTCGGAGATTGAGCAGATAGCGGAAAGGTCTGCGTGTACAGACGACAACAGGGATTTTTTCGAAACACATTGTGGGTATAAGTGCTATATGAGAGAGATGTGACTTACCTTGTCGGTGGCCTTGCTCAGTGGACTTGCACAGATAGACTCGCTTGTCTTTACACGAGTAGGTCTTCACACGAGGGGGGCTACACACGAGGGCTGACGCTTCCACTGACGCTCCAGCGCAGATGGGTCGTTGATAAGCGTGCCAGGTGCCCCTCTTGTTTTGGCAGACAAAGGCAGTAGTTTCGGGGGCGGGGCTTATTCACACCTCCCCAGAAGTTGCAGGCTCAAAGAATATGGTCATGTGATACCATGTGATACCAGATGCCAGGTATAGCACAACAGAGTAATGTGAAACTGAAAGGTACTTACAGACAGCTGTTCACTCCACACACCCTGTGTGCTTGTCCTGACAATTGGTCATGTGTGTGTGCAATTTCAGCAGTGTAATTGCTTTTCATTTAAGATTAACCATAGGTGCCAAATGACCTTCACAGTTAGCCAAAATATTAAAAATGTTACAATTTCAGACTGCCTTTGCCTGTTATTAGCATTTACTTGTACTTTTTAAAAAAAGTTGGTGTTAATAACAGGGTTTTTTTTTTTCAACACATTGGAGAACTTGCAATACGTAAATCATGGAGTGAGAGCTGTCTTTTCTCATAGTAACAAACAGGGCTGCTGAATAGAAATGGGGTGATTAACAAAAGTGCTTTTATCCAGAGCATATGAATTATATGACATTCAAACTGAATGATTAGTCTGCACTGCTGAGTAAAACTGGACCAGTTCTAATATTTTCTGACTTGTGTCTGATGTTATTTTCATTCAATGCCAGAACTAGCTTGTTAGCTAACTTTGTTAACTATCTGGATTAACAAAGACAGTCCCAACCAGAGATTCTAGAACTCTTTGCCTCAACCGTGCTCTAGTAGGGATCAATAAAATGCAGCATGAGTGCAGACCAGGGAAGGGGGGCAACTGTGCACCAGTACAGTATGGGTTTACCATAGCCCCTCAACCTCCACACAAAGACAGCATGCATTTTAGTAGACAGTGACAACCCTTCCCCCACTTTCTCTCAGGCTGTTGCAAAATTAGGGCTAGCTATTGACAGGTGATTTATTTATACATTATTATTTTCCTTTTTGAACTTTTTGACCAAATATCTGCACACATAAATGTTATTTATATTGTGCACATGATGACTTGAAGTGGGAACAGTAAAATTGAATTGTATTTCCCCCTCTAGCTGCATAAAAAGTCCACAGTTTCATAGCAAATTATTTTCCAAATGTATCAAAATCTCCCTCCCTCCTCCTTTAGAGCATGACACATGCAGGCAATATATGAAAGGGCACAACGTGGTCTTTTCTTTCAATCCCTGTTATGGTATGCCTTCTTGCGAAGTCCTAGATGGCATGAAATAAAAGAACGAAAGTTGACGTAAAGAAAGTAGATCTGAAATCGCAAATCTTAACTAAGTAAGACTTTCATAGTATGGGCCGGCAAGACGTCAGAAGGATGGATCACACCGCTTCGCGAACGGTTTGCCCAGGGGCCCATACCCCGCTTAATCCGTCCCTGGTCAGTGATTGGTTTAACATTAACTGAACATTAGATAATTTGATAATTCGTGGTGTAGATGGTTGATTTTTTTTGGGGGGGGGGATTCAGAGATGACATCCTGCATTCCTTGGTTGTAACGAGTAGTTATTTCAGTTGCTGTTGTCTTTCTATCATCTCAAATCAGTCTGCCCATTCTCCTCTGACCTCACATCAACAAGCCATTTTTCACACAACTTTTGTCCACACAACTGCCACTCACTGGAATTTTTTACTTCTTCAGACCATTCTCTGTAAACCCTAGAGATGGTTGTGCATGAAAATCCCAGTCAATCAGCAGTTTCCGAAATCCTTAGACCAGCCCATCTGGCGCCAACAACCATACTACATTCAAAGTAGGGCTGGGCGATATATCGATATTATCGTAATATCGTATCGTAATATTTATATCGATATGTATTTGACACTATATCGCCATATCGATATATTTTCAATGATACAATACCACTTTATCAAAACCACTTATCCTAATGTGTTCACACTGTTCAGACAGCCGGAGCTTTCTCGGATCACTCAGTTTTCATTGTGATCGTAACATTGAACGTGTTTTGACAGTCATTTTGCCTGAATGCTTATTGCCTGTCAGAGGAAGGTTAAGTTAAAAAAATAAAAATGAATAGATTTTTCCCTCCTGTTACTTTTAAATAGGTCACACAATGTTTCAATAATTATCGATATCGACCGATATGAAACACTTATATCGTGATACAGATTTCAGCCATATCGCCCAGCCCTAATTCAAAGTCACTTAAATTCCCTTTCTTCCCCATTCTGATCCTTGGTTTGAACTTCAGCAAGTTGTCTTGACCACCTATACATGGCTAAATGCATTGAATTGCAGCCATGTGATTGGCTGATTAGCTATTTGTGCTAGTAAGCAAATGAACAGGTGTACCTAACAAAGTGGCCAGTGAGTGTATGTGTGTCTCTCTATTTGTCTCTAAATAAGGTGTCTCTGCATACATGCATACATGGCTCTGTGGATGTCGGAGGATTGACTGTGGTGGATGAGTGTTATTGTGGCATGGTGCTAGCTGGCTGTTGTCAGAGATTTTGGGCCCCAATAGAAAAAAAATACAAATTTGGGGTTAATAATAACAATGCCGAGGCTGAGACATTAGTATCCTACCACCAACCCACCCCAGCCCCTGGCTACGTCCTTGGTGCAGCTGGAGAGGGCTATGAAGGGGACGTCTGATATGTCAGAGGACACTGGCTGGACTCTTCCCCAGCTGAGGGAATGGGATGGAATGGGAGGGGCAGACGGGACTTCCAGCTGTGAGAGGAGAGTTGCCTGAGGGCAAGAGACATTGAAGCCATATGTTTCCAGCTAGCATTTAGCATTGACACATCTTTCCTCTGCTTGCCTATTTTTTTGCCATTTTGTTTGTGCCAAATACAGAATAGAATTAAAAACGCACTGAGAATAGTTTCAAGTTGGAGTCTGCCCAGCGCAATCATTATTTGTATTGACTGTGCACATAGACAACATGCACACATGCATGACATGACCTGTTGCTGCTTCACCTGCCTACCTGAAATGCTTTTGCACACTACTCCAAAACTTCCATATTTATGCACCTATCAGTCTCTGTTGATATCTTCACTGTCTCTGGGTAATCCAGACAGCAGTCCATAAGACAACATTGCACTTCCTTGTTATAACACCTGAAACTGCACTACAGAGGTGAGTGCAGTGCATGCACAGCAATGCCAAACAGTGTCATTTTGCTTGAGAGGAAGCAGGTGGCCATGCTGGGTCCCGTGGTGTCATCTCCAGAGGCAGGAAGCCAGTAAATAATACATCAATCACACAGACGCCATATTGGCACCTTCATGTCAGGAGATATTAGCACTTACCTCTTGACATCTGGCAAAAAGGAATAAATAAGGCAAGAGTCTTTATTTTCCTTTTCCTTTTCCCATCTTCCTCTTCTACATATAAGCTCAAATGATTGTGCTTGTTACTGTTCCAGACCAATCCAAAAATGAAACACTGGATGCCTTTATGCTTTATTTTCTTGGGGACATCTGTCTGTCTGTCTGTCTGTCTGTCGCAGGTGTCAGATGTGTGTTTGTGAAGTCCAACCAGTCAAAAAAAAACAAAAAAAAACAAAGTCATGTTGTAAACAAAAGGCAAAATGTGCCATGGTGGATAAACCAGCTTAAGAAAGCAAAAGTCCTGTTATGTTCCTGTGATTTTAACACAGGTGATTTCACTAATTTAGACATCTATGTGGCTGAAGAGTTATGCTTACTAGGATGAGTTGGTCCATTGAACAAATTTGTGGCAGGACTTTTACTTGTTGAACCTAGGATGCCCGCCTCTGTTTATAATCATGTTTTATAGACACACTATAGTTTTATAGTTTTATAGATATCTGAATAAATAAGTACGCAACACATTCTCTCTCTCTTTCTCTGCACACACACACACATACACACACAACATAGTGTAGGAAAAGAACCATAAATATCTTGTCAACCATTTTTACCTTTGATTCACTACCAGTTACAATAATTTGAATCTTTATTATTTGGTCTTGTGAAATGGTAGGCTGTCAAACTCACCTGTTTCCAGTCATGTATGCCCTTTTTCTTGACTTGAAATACATATATCTTATATTTCAAAAACAAAATTTTACCAGGACCATGTATTTACCAAACTCTAATTAGCCCTCTGAAATACATATACACAATATGATAATAGTTTGGTCAATAGATGGTCCTGATGAGTCTTGAAATGAACTATTCTCTCAGATGTCATATATGAATGTAGCCACTAGAGGGAGATAATGTGTAGCAGACACATGCAGCTTCGCAGGCACACATGCACACTACGTTTACATTTATGCTGTTCAGACAAAGACACATATAGATGAACACAGGAGTTTTTTTTCTTGCACACAGACAAAGTCATGAAAAGAACTGTAAAAATACAAAGACTGCATTGCTATTTACTGACAGGTAGATAATCTCAGAAATATTAGTTGATTACAACATTATGCAAAAGCTCACATTCTGTTTATGCAAAAGGCAAAAGCTATCACAACAGTAAGGTTATGTCCACTCATGTCAGTTTACTAGTTTGTCCACACATACTGGCTACAATTTACACATCCATATAGTTTAACAGCCTATTATATAAAAGAGTTTGTTATTTTTCATTTTCTGATTCAACATATACATACATAGTGAGATTGTAAAAATGAAAGCATAACACCTCCAAGTGAAAAAAATCTAACTGCTCCAAATGACAATTCAGGTTGGCAATGGCAATGTTCACAACGTCATACATCATTATTAGTAGTTATCAGTGTCAGTTCATTAACTGAGTTGACCTCAATCCGCATGCCAATGAGATGGAAAGGTTTGCAGTGATCCTTACTCAATATTATTTTAAATATCTTATAAATATCTTTATTTAAAAGAGATAAGTGATAGTTCTTTGTTTCCCTCATCCTTCATAATTGTCTTTTTCACAAGAAAAAATGGAGTGAAAATGGAAGTGAAAAAGTGAAAATGGAGATGTGAACTGTTGAATGTGGATTATAATGTACATATTTTTGTATATTATAATACTAGTAGGCATATTATAGAAAAGGACATTTTGGAATGTTAATTGTACATTGTACTAGCAAGTCCTGGTATACAGTAGCTTTCATGCACACAGTCTGCTTAATGCTACACTTGCTACAAATGTAGCTTTACATTCTGCACCACTGCTCTTTGAGTCAGCCTCTCAACCACTGAATCAGAGTCTGTTATTCAGTTTACACCATAAAAGTCTATTTTTACATTGCCACAAAATACCCCAGTAAACAGAATCAAAGTTCAGTTATTGACAACATTATATACAGTACAAACTAGCTAACAGAAAAATAAAAAAACAATCTATACATTGATGGTAAAGTGCTACAAAATCAGAAACTGTACAATAATCACGTGTGATGAGTACAGAATATAAAAAAAAAAAAAAAAAAACGACTAAATGCATCAATACAAAGAAGCAACTGTGAGTGACAACCAGAAGTATTCACAACCAACCTCTGTTTATTTTTTGATAAATATAGTCTCTCTTCATCCAATATATTTGTACACAGAATACTATGTTAGTAGAAAATAGTTCCAATGTGCCATGAGGCATGGTAAGTGCATCAAGAAAATACTAAATAAATACTCTCTTGCCTTTTGGTACTTAAAGTGGAGTCTCAGCACAAGTAATGTGTTCCCCATAAGCAGCTTCCTACATGTTTTTGACACTGTAATTATTCTTTATTTTTTGTAAAGTAAAAAAAGACCATTAATAAGCTTTACGAGAAAACTCAGGCTACTAAGAAAAAGGAATATTCCCTATCATTCCAAAAGAACCCAAACGGTTTAAGAGGAATGATACTCTGAGAAACACCCAGGCCCCATCTTTTGCCATTTGGTTATCATATAAATATGGTGTCATTAATGACGATGAGCAGGTTAAAAATGAAAATAATTAGTGTGAAAAAAATTTGTTTAGAAGTGTAAGCAAGATGAAAGTAGGAAAATATACTGTATGTGAATGTGTGTGTGTGTGTGTGTGTGTGTGTGTGTGTGTGTGTGTGTGTGTGTGTGTGTGTGTGTGTGTGTGTGTGTGTGTGTGTGTGTGTGTGTGTGTGTGGTTCAGAGTGAGAATGAGTGTTAAATAAACAAAGGCAGGGTGAGAGCCCAGTTGCTGGCACTAGCTTCAGTGGAGGTGAAAAGATGGCTGTGACACACACTACACCTCCATTCCGCCTGGAACACAAGAGATGGGAGTACCATGGCAACATAATTTCTGTTTAACACACCCTGGTCACCATGGAAGTCTCTACAGACTTAACAGTGGCAATCACAAGAGGCGGGAAATGACAGCCACTAACTGCTTTTCATTGGACAGAACATTTGAACCCCCCCCCCCCCCCCCCCCACCCCCCCTCCCATCACAATACCCAAACATTCCCCTACAAGCCAGCTCAACCTAGGCAATGAGGTTTAAGAGGGAAGGGAAGATAAAGGTGGGGAGATAGCGATGGGGAGAAAAGTAGTGATGGAGCTGGAACTAGAGGAAAAGAGAGAAAGAGGGAGAGGGATAGAGAAATGTGCCTCTCAGCAGGGTGAGGAGGACATCTGGTCGTAGTCGGGGCACTTGAGTAGGGCGGGATAGTTGGAGTTCATCTGGAGCGAGGCCTCGCTGGAGATGTCGGAGGGGCTGCGACCACGTGCCCAGGCGTCGGGGTGCAGGAACTGGCCCGAGTAGTCGGAGCAGTTGCTGAGGCGCGGCCGGTAGAAGCCAGGGTGCGGCCGGTACATTTCCTCTGCGGTGTAGCGTTTCATGAACAGGTAGACGGACATCACACCAGCGGTCTGAAACACACACACACACAGGCGATAGAGTGAGTGAGAGAGAGAGATACAAAGATGAGAGAGAGAAAGAGAGAAAGGTCAAATCACAAGTAACAAACTAAATAAGTGTATAAGTATGCTTTTCACTTTGGATCGCCACCGATGGCTTTCTGACACTTTCACAACCACAGTGGCTGGGCAGGAGACATGAGGCCTACTTAAATCTTCCCCTGCACAGGGGGCTCCTACAGTCACATGCTGATAACCACAGCTCATAATTAGTGACTACCCTGGGCAATCTCCTCCATCTGACAAAACACTAAGGCAGACAAGTGTGGAAAAAAATCTAGAACTAGACCTAGAAAAGATTTTTGTTTCTCAACAGAAAAACTATTTCCCATTTATGCAAATCACATTACCTAAATGAAAATAAATGAATTTTTAAAGCAAGTAAATAGACAAATCGCCAAACACTGAAACAGGGTTTGCTTTTAAATGAACTAAGTGCTTGACCTATTTACTTGATTATTTTTATATATTCCTGTGACCTACCAGCACATTGAACAGAGACCATGTGTGTTTTTAACTGTGTGTTTTGCATAAATAAGGAGCAATTAACATTAATTGACTAAGATGGACAGGATATGAATTAAGAACTTTCAGTATGTAAGGTAATTGGAGGCAAAGGGCGAGAAGCGTCGGTCTATACCTCTGTGAGCAGGAAGGAGATGGCAGCAAAAGCAAAAGACCAGCCGTATTTGTAGCTAAAGTAGGCCTCGTTGGTCTTGGTCCTGTTCAGCATCTCGTCATTGATGCTAGAAATGTAGAGCACTAGGCCAACGACCAGTGATAGGCCTAGAGAAAGATCAAGAGAAATAGCGAAAGAAGGAAAAAAAAGGAAAAAAATGAAAAAAAATCAGACATGCAGAGGGCTGCTAACAGAATGACAGTGAACCTTCTGGCAGCTGATTATTTGTCATCTCTGATTTGACAAATTAATATTAGTGATTGTTGTGTTTTTAGCCTGACAGCAACAGACATTAAAACCAGAGTCAAGTTTATGAACTTTACTGGCTACAACTCATACAGTTTTTTATGTCTTGCTTCATTTAGCAAGGTTTTTCTTAGTCGCTTTGGTACATTTCTAGAATCATCCTTGACATTTGCAAAGCAGTAAGTGCATTTCTCAAAACAATTTATACAAATAGCAAAACACCATGAAAAGCTGTATTGTAAATTGTAAGCTACACCTTGTGGGAGATTACAGTTTTTCCCAGTGGCTTTGGTGTTTTTCTCAGATCAGAATGAAAATTCTCATAACTATTAGTTCAACCTCCACAACATTTAGTCATTTGTGCACATCATAGTAGCAACTTCTCCTTCCTCTGAACAAATTGCAAATGCTTTTGGACATGTATTAGTTGCTTTCATACAATACAATGTTGTTTTATAACATTATCATGTGCGTATGTCGTGTTACTTAAAATGAACTATACTTATGGATGTTGAATAATCATCCCCAATAAAACTAATAGTCATCATTTCATTGCTTAAGTCATTACAAACAAAATTGTTGAACTAGTTATCTGTCAACCAAATTGTATACCTTTCTTTATCATTGTTTTCTGAAAATGTCTTCTACATTGAACAATTGCTCTCAGGTGAACTTCAGCTGTCTTGGTCCATATAATACACAACATCTGCTGACTTTTCTAGACACTCTTTACGGGGACATAGTCCCTGAGAATAAAAGGGGTGGGGGCCAACTCAACAAGTATGTTGTTGTGTGGGATAATGTCTGTTTTCACCACTCACACCTGGTAAGACAGTGGTTTGCAGCACATGACAGGATGCTGGTTGAATAGCTAATTACCTACTCCCCATTCCTTAATCCGATAGAGGAGATTTTCTCTGCCTGGAGATGGAAGGTTTATGACCGGCGTCTACATGCGTGAATGGCCTTGCTAGCAGCCATGGATGCAGCATGTGACGACATCACAGCAGAGTCATGCAGAGGGTGGATACGCCACTCCAGGAGATATTTTTCTCGCTGCATAGCAAGGGATGATATTCAAGATTCAAGATTCAAGATTATTTTATTATTACATCTCATTATACTTGTATAAGAAAGTAAAATTCATTGTGTTTTTTTGCTCCTCAAAAAATAAATGATAAATAAATAAATAGTAAGTGAAGTGTGTGTGTGTGTGCGTGCAGGGCACATCCACAGATTTCTTTGCAGAGCAGCTTCCATACCAAGCATTACAGTTTTTACCAATCATTTTCACACGTGTCTCGATACCATGTCCACTTTTTCAAAACACTTAACACTTTCGCATAAACAATACACTATGGGAGCCAAACACTGTTCTCTTTCGCATTGCTTTGACACAATTGCTTTCAATCACCACTTCAACCAAAATTCATTAGTACCTCACTCAGTTGATGTTCACAACTAACAAAATTATGTGCAACTACAGCTAATTTTTGCAGACATTTGGATACTCTTGACAAAACGGTTAACTTTAGGGTCAAAACCTAAAACAAATGAAAGACAATGTTACAAAACACAACATTTTGCATTTTGTCACACAACTGAAACAATGTAATTGAGACAATCATCTTTTGGCCAAATAATTATTACAGTAATAATTAGCACTTTTATAGTCACTTATCATTTTCTTTATAGTATTGTAATGATCTCAGTCTTCTTAGGCATAGACTCATTTATTACAGTTTTTCAATACAACTAACAGCAACATAGCAAGTGGTGTACCCTGGGCAACACACTTCACGGTAAGGGTGGCCGTTCCACACACACACTACATCGAGACACAAACAAGAGGCATACACATTGTAGTACACACATAGTAGTAATAATAACTAAAACTTACACTAATGGCACACAACTAAAAGATAACACCATAAACAACTGAACGCAATGCACCATGGTAGATGAGAAACTAAAACGAGTCTGTTGCTATGCACTCGTTGCTAGGGGGGTCAGCCATTACACTGCCCCCGCCTAAGGAGTCAGCCGTCCCGGGTGACTCCCAAAATCCACACACAAAGTCCTGAAGGGCCGCTGGTAGCCTGCGTTGGCGCACTGGACGCATTGATGAGTGTTGGGGGGATGCAGCAGGCGACGGTGAAGGCTGCAAAGGGGAAAACAGAAGAGTCCTCTTCATTTAGTGTTGTCAGTTGAGGCTGGGACGGGTTCGGGCTGGACTGAGAAGTGGTAGGGGTCACGTCGCCCTGGGCGGCAGATGGACCACCATGACCTCGGTAAGGGGCCAAACGATCACGGTGTAGAACCACTGCCCGACGTCGTCGGCCACACATGCGCACCTTATACACCACATCTGTTACCTTATAGAGAACCTCACATGGTCCCTGCCAGTGGCTGCTGAGTTTGGGGGATAGTCCTTTTTTCCTGATTGGGCAATAAACCCATACTTGATCTCCATCAACAAAGTCGATCTGATTGCTATGGGTGTCATATGCTCGTTTCTGTTTTGCTGATGCTTCTCCTTGTGCTGCTCGTGCCAGCTCATGAACAGTCTTCAGACAGTCTCGTAGCAGGTGCAGGTATTCCATGCTGTTGCCTCCCTGGATCTCCAACTCTGGGGGGGCACCAAATACCAGATCCACAGGTGTCCGTAGCTCCCATCCGAACATGAGGGCAGCAGGGGTACAGCCTGTTGACTCTTGAACGGCTGTCCTATAGGACCAGAGAACAAATGGGAGGTGCTGGTCCCAGTCGTGCTGGTTTGTGCTGGTCAGAATAGCAAGCTGAGTGACAAGGGTGCGATTAAACCTCTCTACAAGGCCGTCGCTTTGCGGATGCAGTGGGGTAGTGCGGGTCTTTCTCACCCCTAACCGGCGGCAGACCTCTGCAAAGACCTCTGCCTCAAAATTGCGCCCCTGGTCACTGTGCAGTTCTTCTGGCGCACCAAAGCGGCATCTCCTCCATCCTCCATCTCATCCACTAGTTTTGTCGCTGTGGTGGTGGCACTCTGGTCAGGGACCGCAAACGCCTCAGGCCATTTCGTAAAGTAGTCAATGGCAACTAAGATGTAGTGGTTCCCATCATCAGTGGCTGGAGATGGACCCAGAAAGTCCACACCCACATGCTCCATTGGGGCACCCACCAAGTACTGTTGCAGTGGGGCATGTGGTCGCTGAGTTGGACCCTTTTTTGCAGTGCAGGCATCGCAACAGTGGACATGTAGTTCTACATCCTGTCGACAACCAGCCCAGTAGAACCTCGCCCTCAATCACTGCAATGTTTTCCCAACTCCATAGTGCCCTGCCCCCACTGAGCCATGGACCATCTGCAGAACCTGTGGGCGAAGAGACTGGGGCACCAGAAGTTGCAGACGTGTGGTACCCTGGGCCGGTGCCTCCCAGCGTCTGTAGAGGAGCCCATCTTGTAGGACAAGGGCAGCCCACTGTGAGTAATAGGCTTTCACCTCCGGATTAAGAGGGGATACTTCTTGCCAGGTTGGTCGCTGTCCTGTTACCACCCACTCACGCACTCACCCATCCAGCCCCCCATCACCTTGCAGTACCGCAACACATGGGGTAATCTGTCCACGCTCCTCTTGATGGCGACAGTAACGACACTCAGTGATTTCACAGGGTCGGCGTGACAGAGCATCGGCATTACCGTGCTGGTGGCCGACTCGGTGCTGAATGTCGAAGTTGTAATCTTGCAGTGCTTCCAGCCACCTTGCTACCTGACCTTCAGGATCCTTAAAACTAAGTAGCCAAGTGAGGGAGGCATGATCAGTGCGAAGGAGAAATCTCTTTCCATAAAGATAGGGGCGGAAGTGACGAAGGGCCTGCACCACCGCCAATAGCTCACGGCGGGTGACGCAATAGTTCCTCTCCTGGCGGCTTAGGGAGTGACTAAAGTAAGCAACCACCCGCTCCCCGTCCCCTCTTAACTGTGACAGTACAGCACCAATACCCACATTACTTGCATCAGTATCCACAATGAATGCTTGGCTGTGGTCGGGGTATGCTAGCACTGGAGCCCTAGTGAGCAACTCCCTGAGCTGGGTGAATGACTGGGTGCAATCATCAGTCCACTGGAAAGTTTGTCCCTTGTCTGTTAACCGATAAAGGGGACTGGCAATGGTAGCAAAGTCTTTGACAAATCACCTATAATAAGAGGTCAGCCCCAGGAAACTACGCAATGCAGCTACATCCTGAGGGACAGGCCAGTTGTGGACTGCCGACACTTTTACCGGGTCAGTGGCTACCCCCTCCCCACTTACCACGTGGCCTAGGAATGTGGTCTCCATCTGGAGTAAGTGGCATTTCTTGGGGTTAAGACGAAGGCCAGCCTGGCGTATGGCAGTAAGGACCTCATGTAGGTTGTGCAGTGCCTTCCCAAAGCTATCAGCGTGGACCAGAAGGTCGTCCAGGTACACCACACAGCGACTACGTGGGATATCTGCCAGCACTCTCTCCATTAAAAGTAGCAGGCGCATTGCAAAGGCCAAAGGGCATTACCCTAAACTGCCACAACCCCTGGCCAATGGTAAATGCTGTCTTGGGCTTTGCATCCGGTGCCAGCTCCACCTGCCAGTACCCACTGCGGAGGTCCAGTGAGCTGAACCAACTGGAGCCAGCAATGTAGTCTAGTGCATCGTGAATGCGTGGCAGAGGGTAGGAGTCCTTTTTGGTGATAGCATTTAGGCGCCGGTAGTCTACACAGAACCTCCATGATGAATCCTTTTTCTGTACAAGGACTGCCGGTGCTGCCCAAGGACTACTTGAGGGCTCAATGATCCCTGCCTCCACCATCTCCTTGATTTTCTGTTCGGCTACTTGCTGCTTGGCTACTGCCATGCGGTGAGGCCGTAGGCGGATGGGCTGTGCAGTGCCAGTATCAATAGCATGCTGCACCAAACTTGTCAGGCCATATTCCTCATCCAGCGCTGCAAAGACATCCAGGTGTTGGTTGAGGAGCTCTTGAAGCAGCTGTTGCTGTCTACTGTTGCTGCTACCCATTGCTGCTGCGCTGGTAGAGATCCTTGATGGCTTGAACTGTTTTAGGCGAGGATGCTTTGGTTAGCATTGGCGTGGCAACTGCTGGGGCAGCTGGTGCTTGGCCATGGGAGTTGGTCAGACCATTTGACAGGTGAGCTAGACGTGCTTTCTTCTTTCCACGTCCCATACGTAGAGGCGGAACGTCCATGCCAACACAGAGGGCAGGACTTGACACATCCACACGTGCTCGCCACTGGGTCAACAAGTCCAACCCCACAATGCACATGTCCTGGATATCTGCCAGCCAGAAGTCATGAATCACATTGGCAGTTCCTATGGTGACCCGCAGGGCTTTCCTTCCTTTAATGGCTGCCTCTTCCCCAGTCACCGTCCTCATCTGGACTGTGGTAGGTGTCCAGCCGGTTGGCGACATGCACATGGTGCCAGGTAAAACCCCAGGCCGGACAAGACAGATGTTGGAACCCGTATCCACTAAAGCACGGCAAGGGTGGCCATCAAGACACAAATCCACATACAGTCCCTGGGTGTGTCCAACTCGGCCAACCAGGGAGCACCTACCTTGACGGGGTGTTGGGCAATGGAGTGGCAGTTCCCCTGCTCTGCCATTCACTGCATGTTTCCCGACGGTTGGGGTTGGTGTTTTGGAGCTGGTGCTGGGCAGACACGTGCTACATGGCCCATCTCTCCACATCTGTAGCACTCCACCTGCCCCCCTGGCCTTTGCTGTCATCTCCTTGAGGAGCGTGGCTGTGCAGATCTGGTTGTGGTGGGGTTGACCTGGCACACTTGTTCGTTATGGTAGCCATCTTGGTCATCATGCTCCACCTGCCGTGCTACGGGTTGTGTCAAACGAGGTGACATCACAATGTTCTGTGGAAAGAGCACAGCCTCCGCCCTCTCTGCCTCAGCGAGCGCCTCTAACGGGGACATGGGGGCAGAAAGTCGCACATGCTGTCGCAGCTTCTCTGGAGTGAGGGCCTGCAAAAAGGCATGCAAGGCCAATTCTTCTTGAGCTGCTGAATTCAGCTGTGGGTAGCCCTGCCTGGCATAATACCGCACATCAGCTGCTAATGAACCCAGGCTCTCGCTACTGGCTCTCTGTCGACTGGTTAGTTGGTCACGTCGCTGTTCCACTGTTCTCCTCTCCCCAAAGCGGCGCTCTAATGCAGTGGTGAGTGCCATATAATCTCGCTGCTCAGTGGGAGAGAGGTCCAGCAAGACTTGCAGAGCAGGACCTTCCAGGGCCAACGCCACATGAACAGCAGTATCCTCTGGTCCCCAGCCAGCTCGGCATGCAGCCAGTCTCACCTGTGCAAAGTAAGGCTCCGGGGGTGATGAACCATTGTAACGGGGAAGTTTCACACCCCTAGCTGCAGTGGCCTGGGCGTACTCATGAGTGGTATTCACACTTGCTGTAGGCCCGTGGCAAACATGGCACGTTGGAGGCAGGCAGTGAAGTGTACCGGGTGTTTCCTACCTCAACATCCCCTGCCACTCGTTGCACACCTTCCCGGTGGCTCCTTTCACTGCAGCCGGCCACTATCCTTGGGCTGGTTATGGCGCCCTCTTCTGGGGGAGGGTCATTTCTGCCTAAGGCATTCGCCTTCGCCTTGAGAAAGGCGGCAAAAGGAGACCACTCCACGCTGTGCTTGTCTGCTTCACCCTCCTCGTCTTCAGCAGGGTTTCTTCCTTTTGCCTTTAAAAAGGCAGAGTCAAGTTGTTCACCCTGCCACTGTCCTTGACGATGATCCACTAGAACAGCTTTCCCCTCCTCTAAGGCTTGCCAGGCCTTCGCTTCTACAGAGGCGGAGGGGGGAGAGCTCAGCTGGGTCTTCTTCAGCTCATCTATCACAATTGTCAGATCACACAGAATTCTATTGAGCTCCATACTGGATCCCACTTCTGACACCAGTGTAATGATCTCAGGCTTCTTAGGCATAGACTTATTTATTACAGTTTTTCAATACAACTAACAGCAACATAGCAAGTGGTGTACCCTGGGCAACACACTTCACGGTAAGGGTGGCCGTTCCACACACACACTACATCGAGACACAAACAAGAGGCATACACATTGTAGTACACACATAGTAGTAATAATAACTAAAACTTACACTAATGGCACACAACTAAAAGATAACACCATAAACAACTGAACGCAATGCACCATGGTAGATGAGAAACTAAAACGAGTCTGTTGCTATGCACTCGTTGCTAGGGGGGTCAGCCATTACAGTATTTTGAATTGTTACAGTATAGCTTGTTACCACATATACAAAGAGTTGTGTTGTTTGTGTGCAAAACATTACCATGTAAAAATTTGATATTGCTGTATGTTCCATTACCAGTATGTACTGTCATGGCCTATCCACAATACAGCAGCACTATAGATCAGCATTACAGTAGGTAAGGCCACAACCAACTTCTACAGACAACAACTATCTTTACATAAATTTACATGGATTTCCTTTTGTAGTATGACATACTGTACTTTCAGGAACATCTAAGTGATGCAGGTAATGGAAGCTGACCTTTTCTGCTGTGGAACACAATGTTCAGTAATATATGTAAGCACATGGTGAAAGTAACACATGGTACAGTTCGTCCTGGTGTGTTTCTGGAGTGATTTGTTTTCTTTTTCCATGATTGTGCATATTTGATTGATGCAATTTATCTTCAGTTCTGAAATATATATACTGCAGTTATAGAATTCTGGAAAATTACAAAATATAAAAAAACACTGAAAAACACTTAGTTTTTGTGATTAGCTTCAATATTTTCTAATATGTATAGTACTTTACCCAGGTACAAAGAATCATCCATTTGTCCACTGTATAGGCCTGTACACTTATTCATCTATTGTCAAAGGTGCATAAATACATAAAAAAATGTCACTTAGATAGTTTGATACAGTGTGTATTTACATTACATATCAGTAAAATGTGACGAACTGCAGGACAAAGGCTCGATTTTAAGTTATTTGTTTCAAGTTGTTTGCGTTTTTTAGCTTATTGGACATTGACTGCCACTGTAATCTTGCCAATGACAGCATGTGTTATAGTTACGGCAGCAGTAGTAATTTTGGGTGAAATGTGAAGAGTTTTGGTAGCTGTAGTGCATTTTGCAGCAAATGTTAACTGATGTGCTCAGATGCATGTTGGTAAAGCACATTGCGTGAAGAGTTTTGAAAAAGTGGACATGGTATTGAGACATGCGTGAAAATGATTGGCAAAAACTGTAATGCCTCCGGTTAGGATGCTCTCTGTAGTGCATCTGTAAAAGGACTTCAGGATTCTGGGTCGCATACCAAACTTCCTCAGTCGTCTGAGGTGGAAGAGACGCTGTTGGGCTTTTTTTTAACAATTTGATCCTCAAGCTGATGTTCCTTATGCCTGAAGGTTACAATTAGCTCTTTGGTCTTTGCCACATTGAGAGACAGGTTGTTCTCTTGACACCACTGCATTAAGTTGTGTAATCTCACTTCTGTAGGCTGTTTCATCATTGTTTGTGATCAAACCAATTACAGTTGTGTCATCAGCAAACTTAATGACCATGTTTAAGCTATGCATAGCCACACAGTCATAAGTGCATAGGGAGTAGAGGAGAGGGCTTAGGGCACAACTTTGGGGAGCACCTGTGTTGAAGGTCAAGGAGGATGAGATGATGGAGCCCATTCTCACCACCTGGCGTCGCCCTGACAGGAAGTCCAGTTGTGATGTACATGAAAATATGTGGCCAGGCAGACAGGAAGGTCTGGATGTGCCAGAATGATTTACCTATGTTCAGTTACAATATGTACTGTTATATTGTTACCTGGTACCCCGGAGGGGACTGACCAAGTATTGCAATGAACCTGTCCGTCTACATGGGGGACCAGGTTGCCATCTCTGATTGTGCTTGTTCACATTGCACAGCTCTACCAAAAGGGTGTTATTTAATGTATGTTCTAAATAAGTGACTGTAATGTATTTTTCTTTTGCGCAATGCTGTAGAATTGCAAAGAGCATATACAGTAAAAATGTGAAACGTACGTATTCAATGTCCTGTACTCCCCTAACTACAGCAATGTGTAACGTTACTGTAGTTTTCAAATGGCTGTACAAGTAGTGTATATTGCTGTCTTGAGCATTTTCAGGTCATGTCACAGAGTTCTGACCTTTTTCTGCATTGCAAAACACAGAGAATAAACTATAATGGAAACATGACAAAGCCATTTGACTATCTTGTTCATAAACCATGGTGTCAAGACTTCTCATTTTGGTGACACTGGCAGTTTCATTGACATGAATACCTGCTTTATTGGAATGGACTATCCATTTTAAGCAAGTGACATGGTTTTGCAGGTTATCCACTAGGTTTTGCAGTTTGCACTAATTGTTTTGAGAAATACACTAACTGCTGTGCAAATGTAAATACTGATGTGAGAAAAGCACCAAAGCGACTGAGAAAAACTGTAATTGCAAAGTCTGGACAAGATTAACATTTACACATTCACATTTGGTTGATTTAATGCTTCACACATTTACGTTCATTAGAGAAAGTCAAGATTCACCTGGGAGCAATTTACCAATTTATGGCAGATTTAGAAAAAATGTAAATGTATAGACTGATGGTATTTGAGTAATAATAATAATCTTGTAAATAGCATTTTAATGTTGAAACATTTTATTTTTATTTCAAATCCCTTGGTTGGTTTTGGAACTCTTGTATTAAGATCAAAGGCTTTGTATGTGTCTCTGGCTGAGCTAAGAGGGGTGAACAGCGGGTTTCCTGAACCATTTGGTGGCCTTCTGAATAACCGTCCCTGTCTAGTGGATTAGCATACAGACAATTTGGCACCTTTCGTATCTGATTAGAAGACTAGAGTACTTAACAAAAGACCATTGCATATGCATTTTGGGGTGTAACTTGGGTGCAGCCATTGGCTGTCTATAGACATTTAAGGTCAGAATAACCACTGTTTGAGTTAGTCTTGTCTTGTCGTGTCCCTGTCCTGTGTGTATATGTCTGTCTATCTGTCTGTCTGTGATGTCCTTAATGTTAAGAATAAACCTTGTACTTGATTCGAAACCACTAGGCTGACTGAGTCTCCAAATTCAACTTAAAAGTAATTTTATTACTTTTAAGACATATCATTGACATATGACAACTTGTTCAACACTTTTCCATGTAAAGACGTATGCGATGAACTAATGCCAAAATGTTGTGGGGGGAGAGACTATTCAACGGAGACCCAAATAACACATTTTGATCAACATGACATAAGCAATTGATAATGTATGAAACAGCAGAGAATTGTACATAATCAGTTGCATGGATATACCAAAGCATTTGCAAAAGAACTGAGAATGATGTGCACAATTGACACAATGACGTGAAGACTAAGAAAAGTAGTTTTAGGAATTTCAATTCTGATCGGAGAAATGTACTTAAGGGACTGACAAAAACTGTAATAGAAAACACACTTTACTACACATAAAATAGTTCCTTGGAACATCACAATAATTTTCACAGATATTCCACAGAACAGAATAGGAAATAGCAAAGTACCTGAGAGGATGAAGAAGATTCCAGAGACAAAGGCCAGGATGGTGCGGTGAGGGCGGATGTGCCCGATGTTGTTCAGGACGAAGCCGATGAACATGAAGAAGAGGCTGACCAGGGGGAAGGGTGTGGCTGAGCGGATCATTTCTGCTCAGCAGGAACACAGACACAAGAGCAATAAAGAAGAAGGAGGTCAGTTATCAACTGAATTACATAACAATGCTAATCCACCCAAAGGCTCAGTACTATGATGATGTATTACAGTCATATATACATTTTTTTATTTTTTTATTTATCCTTTGTTTCACCAGGGTAGTCAAAATGAGACAGTAGATTATTTTGTATGTAAGCCCTGGCCAAGAAAGCCAGCACTTAACATAAAACTTTAAGCAACATGAAACTATAAAACACACAACATAAAAAACCCAGACAGCATATGGGATAAAAGAAAAAGAAAACAAAACGAACAACATGCACCATGAAAGATACACCTACAACACATCGACATAATACAAGAGACAATCACAAAAATGAAGACTATAGCCCAAAACACTCATACTGATAATTTAGAGGGCCAGCAGTGCATAGTGAAGCTTGTGAAACTTTAACTGTTTCTGAAGTTCATTAAAGGGGCATTATAATTATGCCCAATTTCGTTCCAACAAGAGGGACATTAAGGTAGGGTAATATTCTGATAAAAATGTCACAAATTTATAAATGGTTGTACACTAATGCATTTGCCATAGTGTAGCCTATAGTCTATGAAGTGAGTACCCAAGACTTCATCAGGCAATTTTGGGATGCGATGTAGAATATGCTGCTGCACTTGTTGTTTTCCTTTAGGCTACAGCTGGAGATTCTTCAGTGGGCCTACCCTAACACCAACACAAAGGCCACATAATTCATTAGCCAATTTTTTTTTCTTACAAATGTGTGATTTTATAATGTCATAAATATCCAAGTTTATTTCTCATACATTTGTGACTTTGTTCTTGGAATAATAATTGGGAAAAAAATATACATGGCCATAATCTGCCATTGTACAGTACAGACCAAGCAATATGTACAGTAAATGTACATAAGATTATACTTGTAAAAGTGTAAGTAAAATATAAGTATGATAACATTTTGGAAAAAAAAATTTGTTTATGTAGTCCTCTATGTCCAACAGATGTCCAGATCAAAAAACCTTCTGAACTGAACTTTCAAAGCAACATTAGCAATCATCTATAGGCAACAAGAGTGTACATATACAGACCCTCCCCTTGGACCCTGCCCTGAGATTATTTGTGTCAATGTGGTATGCAGGACCAGCTGACCCGTTCATGGCCTTTGACTGTGGGGAGTTAAGTGTGTTTGGATGACAGTGAGAACATAAGGTCCAAGGTCTCATTGAACATCCATGACCCCATGGATTACAGTGCATAGCAAATCATTCCAGCACTCTGTTGCTATCTGACGTCAACCCTAGCACCCCATTCAGCAAGAGACTAGATGGCTCTGTGTGTGTGTGTGTGTGTGTGTGTGTGTGTGCAAGCAGCCTGTGTACTAGCATGAATGTCTTACTGAACCAACAAAAAAAAATGATGACTGTGCTGCAATTGGCGAGCAATGAACTCTGATTGACGAGTGGTTCAGTTCCTGTCCCCCTGCATGCTCTAAGTGGCTCAATCAGAGCAACTTAACAGCCCATCTCTCCTGCATACTACAGGGATCATATGAGCTTCCACACACTTTCTACAGGTACACCGGAAATGTAGAGAGCAGATGAATGATGATTGCATCATGGCTTCTGTTTTATTCTTGTATCTTTTATATTTCTATTATAGTGTTTCAATGGCTCTATATATAAGTTCCCTAAAGCAACAAAAGCTGACAAAAATAGAACACTAACTGCTTCTGACAAACTTGCAGGGCGGTTTTCTCTTCTCAGCTATATGTAGAAGTACAAAGCAATACTCTCATTCTCTCGTGAGTCAGTGCAACACAGAATACAAAGCACTAAGCATATTTATACCACAGCTTCATTCAATTTCACATTGTGATGCGTCCTTTAGAACGGTTATTAACTTTCTATATACGCACACCTATGAAGTAGTCCCTGCTTTCCGACCTTATTATGTTTATGCGCCAAGTTCGTGGTGAACTGTAAATAAACAAATTAAGATGTGACAGCTTTAGAAAATTACGAGCAGATGGAAGAACACAGAGTTGCAACATGTTATATGCCTCTGAGATTGTCTTTTAGTGCTGTCTAAGCAAGGCTTAACAGAACTTTGGAATACCTAGCTTGACAACCAAAGTCATGGAACTAACGACTGGATCTTGGCCATAGCAACCTCCAGTTTGGAATTGGCAACGGTAGTTTGTCCAGTAAGCTATGAAAAGACATATCTTGTGGCGGATGGAAGTAGTTCTACAAATAAGTTTGTCTTAGAGATTAAAACGTGGAAATGATTACCTGAAGTTAACATCAGACAAGTGTGGTAACCGTGGTATAAGCGGGATAATGGACTTCACGGTGTTCGGATATCATAAAGTTAATGCACTTTGAGGTGTAACAGCCACTCAACTACGCGTCGTGACCGCATTACCACCTCAAACTTGCATTAACTTTCTGATATCCGAACACCGTGTCGTCCATTATCGCTTACATATATACTGTATTATATACATACTGTGTGCATTTATAAGGATAATGTATACATTTTAGATTTTTAAAGTACAGTGGTCCCTCGTTATTCGCGGGATTTACGTTCTAAAAATAACCCGCGATAGGCGAAATCCGCGAAGTAGTCAGCTTTATTTTTTACAATTATTATAGATGTTTAAAGGCTGTAAAAGCCCTCACTACACTTATACACTTTTCTGAGACAGGCAAAGTTCACACTTGCAAACATACAGCACTTAAGAGTCACACAGCTAGCGGTGGAAGATTTATGTAAATTTTACAAGCTGAGCGCATTCTGTACTGTACAGGAGATTGTATGCACTAAAAAAATCCGCGAAACAGCAAGGCCGCGAAAGGTAAACCGTGATATAGCGAGGGACCACTGTAGACCGAAACCAGCAAAAGCGGCAAGAGCGCCAGAAATCATTCATTTTTAATGGAGAGACAGCGTGGTCAGCGTCAATAGTGTGTTGAGAGTGAGCAGAGAGCAGAGCAGAGTTACAGGAGATTGCATACACAAAAAAAAAATCCGCAAAACAGCGAGGCCGCGAAAGGTAAACCGCGATATAGCGAGGGACCACTGTATTACATTTTCTTTATATTATATTCTTTATATTATATTTCTGCTTTGTTTTCAACAGATGTTGTCTACATTAGCATGCTGCATTATAGGCAAAATGTTCACATTAATATTAATTTAAAAACATTTGCAGCACGTTGTACTACAGTGTAGAGTTATGTGTGGTGAACACAATCTTTTTTTGCTGCAGCGGCCAGCCTTTAGCCCCTGGCGTTAAAATGTCTCTCTTCACGGCATGAAAACAGCAGCTTTACTGCTTTTATAACACAATTTAATCTGCACACACCTGAGACCAAAACACATTCACATCATACGCTACACTTTCATACTAGCTGTAGCACATTTTTGTTTACATCTGTACATCAGTGATAAGCAATATGGCTTCAGAAGCTGCAATTCAATACCACATATTCAGCTATTTACTAAATCAGCTGATTTTCTAATTAGCACAACTCTTCTGTCAGATAGAGGAGCTACTTAAGGAAATGGCTATTATTAAGTGCCAAGGTAGAAACAGGTGATTTGGGATATTGCAGATTGGCCATTACTGCTGTGCATTTCCAAATGGTGGTTGTGGGCATGGGCAAGCCTGAGAGTTGCGAACTGTGCTAAATGCAGTTCATTCTGGGGGATTATGTGGTCTGAGGATGCTCAGGTGATTGGATTGAATGTGGCAGGTAGATGATGGATTGAGTTCCGTGGATCGATGAAAGGGGCTCTATTGCCGTGGATGCCTGTCTTTTCCACTGCAAAGACTTCAAAGATTGTTTCTACTTAGAAGAATGGAGCCGATCATTAAAGAGATGGCACTTTGACAGGGGATCAAATTGTGTTCTGAGGACTACCATCAGAACATCTATGTAACACTGCAAAACAGCTAGTCACAGTGCTCAGGGAATTAATGTTTATTTCAATATTTATTCACGTAAGTGAAATTAATTCAATCAGTTGAATCACAATGGTTTCATTCCATTCTAATTTCCTTTGAATTTGTGTCAGTGCCACAGTTCCGTCTGAAATTAAGACTTCAGACGATGTCAGAGAGATAGTATGCATTTGAGAATAAAGAAGCCAAGTGAACTACGTAGTTGATAGAGTTATTGGTAGTAATAGAGAGCACAGTCACTTACTCAACACACTGACGGTGGACTCTGAGGTCATCTGGACATTGGTGGGCATCACATACTCAATAGTGAAGCAGCGGCCCTTCTCCTCACCTGCAGAGACACCAGGCAGAGTGGGTTGTCAGGAGAGTGACCCAAGGTCAATGTCATCATTCACACCTAACCACACTACATTACTATTACTACTACTGAAACCAGCAAATCATTGGGTGGTGTCAAGGTTTCAATTGTTGTTTTGTTTGTTTCAGTTATGCGTCTTTTTAATAAAACCCTATAACATCAATGCACACATGAAAATAAGTCCAAAGACTTTAGTTACAGCCGATTACAAAGGTCCACATACAGAGGCAGAATATTGTTGTTTCCGTCAAAACTTGGTGGGGTCATGAGTGTAGAGTGTACAGTTTAAAGGGGTCATTCTCAGAGAAACCATTTAGTACTTGGTCTTTTTGAAATACAATAGTTGCATATGCATGCTGCATGTGAAAATGTTATTCTACCCTGATTGTCTCCATTAGTCAATGAAAGAGAAAAATGAGCGAATAAGAAAAATGCAAAAAAAGTAAGTTTGTTAATTAGAAAAAAAACATGCCACATTCACCCACAGTGTAGACAAATATGTGTGTTTGTTCAGAGCCGTTAAGTTTTGTATTTGGTGTACTATAACCAAATGGGCTTTGAATGAGTGTAGCCTGTGACTAGCATAGCCGAGAACCTGTCATTTTCCCTGTTCCATCTCTTCAAACAAAATAGAACAGCCCGTAAAAGGAGCACTAAAGCATTTTTTTCACCAAAACTGTCTCATAGGGCATTCATTAACACTAGAGACCACTGCAAAATTAATGAAAAAAATGATGCAATGACACCTTTAAAAAAAAGAAGGCACATGAGCTCCAGACAAATGGATCCTGGCTATCTTGTGGCTCCCTTGTGTGTGCTGGTAAGTAAACAGCTGCTGGAACACGGCCCATATAGATGATGGCTGGGGACAGAGGCGCTTTTGGTGACTCACTGTTGCATTAAAACAACCTGGGTCCCTCACCAGTGTCATTTCTTTTCATTTCCTGTGCCACTTACAGCACAGCGGCCCAAATGCATTATTCAAAAAAGTCCAATAAGGCAGGACAATTTCCGCGTGATTAAAGATTGTGTTGTTCTAAATGCATTGTGTGTAGTGCAGCCTACTTCTCCCTCTTACCCCCTCCTCCCCCATCTATTCCTCTCATTACACCTTCAACCACATCTCAAGCTTACCTTTTCACCCTGTCCCTTATTTCCTTAATCTCCTCCTGTCACAGTTGCTGCGAGTCAGTCTATCTATCTGTCACATACTTTCTTCATATCTTCTCAGACTCCTTCTATCCCTGTTGCTGTCTTTCATTCATTCTTTCATTTGCTCTTTCATTCTTTTGTTCTTTTTTCCTTTCTTTCCTTCTTGTTTCTCTCTCTTTCTCTTTTCTCTGATTTTTTTAGAACGTTTTGCTCCACACTTTTTCTCTCCATCTCTCAGTCTCTCCCTCTCCCCATTGCAGACATCAGCAGAGTAGGTGCTGGCTCCCACACCCTGTCATCATGAAGTGGTATCATAAATGAGCGGTCCTAACCAGGTGCCACAGGGCACTGCATTACCACACTGAACCTGGCAATCATGCTGAGGCTCTGCCTTATAATCCACTTAGCCGCCCACTCCACCAGACAGAGATAACGAGGGGGACACTGGGACTGTGGAGCTAATTGAGACTTTATCTCACAGCAATTACACACATAGTCATAAAGTGCCAATGAGATCCCCATGCAGTTGCAAACAATCAAACTGCTGATTAAACTTTTAACTATTACAAAGGCAGCATCAAGGAGGAGAAAGTTTTGTGTCACTCATATCCCTGTATTGTGTGGCCATTATGAGAAATCTGTCTGCCATTCAATATGATCAACCAGAATTGTACTGTTTTGTCTTTGTACTTCGGTGAGAACCTTTGTTTATCAGAATGGGAGAGAGCTTGTGAGCGAGACATGTACAAAAAACTTGTAAAGGAAAAACAGCTCCATAAACCAAAGTTATGCCCACATTTGCCAAAATAGATTTTTAATGTAGCTGTCTGACAACTATTGCCATGGCAGTGGCAGTATTGTGGAAATGGATTGATGAGACACAGAATTAAATTAGGCTCTGGTTGCTACTTTCAAATGTGATAATGTGCAGATACACAGCTCAGCTCGGCAATGTTTCAGAGTGTGAGAGACAGGGGGAAGGAAGAGAGAGAGAGAGAGAGAGAGAGAGAGAGAGAGGACAAAAGCTGGTTATTAATCTGAATGCCATGTTACAGTGTCAGCAATGTGAGCTGGATCAGAAAGGCTGTTGGGAGATATTTTGTGTGTGGTGTGATTTTCCTCAGTTTAAAAGACTGTCTCTGCAAAACCTTCACTATACTTTAAAATTATTTGCAAAAATCCTCTTTTTAGAAATGACTGTTTAATATTACAACATGTTTAACTGGATTTAGGTACACTCTTGAAGTTTCTTTACAATTCCAGGGTTTCCAATACCAGCGATTAGCAACCTGGCATGGGGGATTGATTGTATAAACAACCAAGTCAGCTACGCTTTTATGCAATCCTATTAATCAGGTCTATTTTGACTATAATCATTAACCGATCAGCTTACAAAACATAACACAGCTCGCTGTGGGCCCATGGAGACACAATTATCAGACATCACAAGGACATTACAAATAAACCTCAGACTCAATTTAAATACAATCAAAGAGATGAAAATGCACAATGGATTAGTACCTTAAACAGACACACACACATATCCAAACCCAATGAACACACACACACACACACACACACACACACACACACACACACACACACACACACACACACACACACACACACACACACACAAAGTCAATAGAGGCATTCTAGCCAATGTCACCATTTTAGTTCCTGTTGTGTTGCAGTATATTATGAGCACTGGACCACTGCACACATACACTAGAGAGGGGATGCTTCTGGGTCAAACCAAGGCCGCCGACATGGTCCAACCAACAACAGGGTCACTCGATAGCTTCAGCCCACACTGAGTCATCTGGGCTTGCATAATGGTGACCCTAAGTCTTGTAGAACCAGACTTAAATTAACACACAGTGTCTGGTCTGCAGCTCTTCTGGGATTGTTTCTATTTGTTTTAGTACTAATAGCTGTAGAGTTCATTTTAACATTACAGGATTTATGTACTTCTTACCTTACCACTAATGGTGCAAGATGACATCTAAAACTTTGCCTAAATTTTGTTGGCAGATATGCTACAATATCTTCACACTTAAACAAAGTCATGCATTGTTCTTGCTTTGATATCAGTGCTTCAATGATGACGTTGTCCTTCATTAGCATTGTTGCCAGCATTGTTGTCATGATGCTTAACCATTTTTCACTTTCTAAACTAAAATCCCATGGAAAACTTTAAGCAATGAGTTGGCAGAGGCAGGTTAGGTGACTCGAGAAAGCCCAGCTGGCAGCTGTGCGATGCCTTTGACAATGGGCCCATCGCTGGCAATGCTGCTGATGCCCAAAATGAGGACGAGTCCCAATCCGGTCAGCTCAGCACAGCTGGATCCACACTGCAGGCTACAGTCTTAGAGGAAGAGGGTTGGAAATTCCATGCGACAGCCCATCTGTTCAGACATATGTGGGGATGGTTACATGTGATGTCTGGGTCTGTGCCATCAGTATTCAAGATGATCAACTTTTTTCTGATTCTGGTTTAATTTCCTGCGAGTTCACATCCAGGAAATTACAACAGGTCACACACATTACATTACATTACACTTAGCTGACGCTCTTATCCAGAGCGACTTACAGATATTTACAGGGTTTCAGTTACAGTCCCTGGAGTGGTGTGGGGTTAGATGCCTTGCTCAAGGGATTCGAACCGGCAACCTTTCGATTGCAAGACCAACTCCCTAACCACTTGGCCACAGCTAATAAGTATGTATTGTGTCTTTAAAAGGAAAAAAGTGTTTACCTGGTTAAGAAGATAAAGCTGGCTTTGGTAAAGTTGGTGTAAAATGGTTAGTAAAAAACAAAGGAAAGGCACACATTTGGTGTCCAGCTACCCTTGGGAGAGAAAAGAAAAGTGTACCTGGTTTAGTGGTGGGTAACTGTGCCTCAGGTGGAGGTGTCTCTAAGAGAGTAGAGGAAGGGAAAGTTAGTGCCAATGTGCCAAAGAAAGGGGCTTTACCTCTCACCTCTTTTGCTAACATGCCAATATGCTACCTCAGAATTGCCATTATGGCCATCCGAATAATCAACATAGCCATCACCATCACTAAGAGGCATTGGTTAAGGGAAGAGGCGGACCTAGGAGGCATTTCTTACTGTAACGCAAGTGTTCACTGTTTTCTGCACTTCAGATGATTGAGTGTAAAGGTAGAGATTTGGAAATTTTGCCAACTTTACTGTGGCACTCATTGTGAATCACCAAAAGAGGATTGAATAAAATGTTGCAAGTATTATTGTATTTGTCTTGTATTGTAATTATAAATTATTTGAATTGAATATGTTTACAGCCTTTTGTATTCTGCTACATCTGAGGAGAAAGTAGCTTGCAACAGAATACTTTTTGACAATTTGCACCTATTTCTGACAACCATTATCATCATCACCATCATATAATAAACATTATATTAATTATCGCATGCAAGTGAGGTCATTACCACTTAGAGGTCATTCAGTGGATATGGAGAAAGTCACCCTACCATTGCTACATGCTATCCAGAGTTGGCATTTGAATAACACAGGGTGCCATATGTCACAAGAGGGAAAACAGACAGCAGAACTGCTAAAGTACAGACAGTGGCGGGCAGAGATGATGACCGCAAGAGATTTGTGGGGGGTTAGTGTTCAGACAGAAAAGTCTGCTCACTGCATATCAAGCCAACACAGCGCTGTGCAAGCCAGGCTGGGGAGTTAGATGCAGAAGTGTTAGCTTTAGAGGATGCTAATCACTGGTCTTGTCCATTCCAAGAGAAAGCCAGAAAGAGAAGGTGTTGAAGAGTAGAGGTGAGAAGACAGGGGAAGACTGCAACACTATGGTAACTGTAAAGAAGAATTTGAGCTTTTTGAAAGCTGCAGGTGTGTGTCTCTTCAGCAGGTGAGTAATGTGGACAGCTTCAGCAGGCTAAGGTAAGCTATGCAAAGCTGAAATAGTATATCAAAGCGACACACCAGAAACATTGAGCAACCCGATAAAAGGTGAAGCCAGAGGAAGAAACCAGAGGAAGATGTGGAAAAGTGTACCATGTGTACTGGCAACAATTCACCAACACGTGCACAGTGCGCAAAACTTGTGGCAACCACAATGGAATATGACAGCACCTTTTAGTAAATGCACCAACCAGGTGCTGTTTTCAGTCTTTAGTGAGATAAACACACTTACATACTCATTCCACCACAAGCACTTTTATAGTTTCTATGGTCCTTTTACTAAAACATACACAAACTAAGTGCATACACACACACACACACACACAAAGAGAGAGAACACACACATATATATACAGTCCTATACCTGCCAGGAAGCAGACCCTCCAGAGGCCAGAGTGCAGGGACATTCGTATCTCTGTGCTCTGGTTGAGGGGCAGGATAACGCCCTCCTCCAGGTAGAGCCAGTAGTCGGTGCTGACGGCGATGCCCAGCAGGCCCAGGGCACACACTGCAAACACGCTGCTGAGCAACGTCAGCGCCTTCCTGCCGCACAGGGTCATCGCATCCCACTCACCTGCTTCAGCAGGGGGCGCCGGCAGCACTTACAGGAGCTGCAGTGGGGGGGGGGGGGGGGGGGGGGGGGGGGGATGGGTGAGCAGGTGAGGAGAGAAAAGAGAAGGGCAGACAAGAGGGGAGGAGAGAAGAGAGAAGGGGAGAGAAGAGGGGAGGAGAGGAAATGAGGAGATGAGGGGAAAGGAAATGAGAGAAAAATAGGTGAGTTAAGAGGAGAGAAAAGAAGAGCATAGGAAAAGAGATGAGAGGAGAAGATGATGTCACACCACAATGGGCAACACAAATCCCAAATCAGTGGTTGAGCAAGTGGTTTTAGCACAAGGACCATATAAAGGCACAAACTAAAATGTACAGTGAATGGTGACAAGTCCTTAGGCAGCTCTGACCTATAATATGACGCTAACATGAATTGATACAATGTCATGTCATTTCAGCTGTAGGGGGTGTAATGTCATAATTTTGAGACCATTATATTAATATGGCCATCGGCTGACAGCTCTGTCTTTAGTGATGCTGTTGTTTCCTATGTATGGTTATGTCACCCCTTATTATTTGTTTACAAACACATCTTGTTACTAACATATCTTGGTATTAAAATATTGTTCTTTGGCATGGACACTCATATTGTTATAGTTGTGGTTATTGCCTTTGTGATAGTTGTTGCTGTGATCAAGCCTTAATGCAGGACAAAGATAAACAAGGTAGGCCTCATTTTCTGTGCATTAAGCCAAACTAAATGTAACTATTACACTGTAACTGTAGAATAAAGGGTTCACCAGGGATCTTTTTAAAGGGTATTCAAGCAAATAATACAAAGTGAATTCATTTCCATGTAAATGTGTTGAGCATACGGAAACTGTTACCGTGCATTAATGCTTAACAATTCTTCTTAGATCCAACAGACGTCATAACACATTCATATGGAGTGAATAAACATGAGCCTTAAGAAAAAGCATGTCCCCAAATTTAACCCCACAGCACCCCAGTACTGAATACAAATAAGCTGTTGATGTTGTTTCTCCAATTTGTGTGTGAACACAGTTTCCCCTTCCACTCTGTGGTGGATAAACACACCGCATTGTGGGAGTACAAAGGGTAGACACCTTTTCAAATGGCTCTTCTGAGACACCTTGAAATGCTAATGAGACCTGATCAGTGTGTAATGAGTTCTGGATAGGGGGATGCATAATTGCTTGGTATAATCTATTGAAACAGTGAGGGAGAAAACTCACTCCAGTAACAACTGCTGGAATAGATTCTCTAATTGAGCAGAGATGGTGAGTTACAAGAAAAAGTTTTTTCTGCTGCACATTGCTATAAGGCTTTTTGCATATGATAGCATATGCAGTATTTCACAAGCATTTACTGTATGGTCTGTTAAAAGTGAAAAGAGTGTGTAAGATGAAGAGGATACTGGTCTACATCTAAGGGTTTGCTAAAGGCTTGTGTCGTGTTTTCTGTGCTGCAATTTTGTGGGGTGAAAAATACTGAAAGCTCGGATGAAATATATTGCCCAAAATAAAAGCAGTAAACCAAAATAGTGTAGTGCACAGTAAAATAAGTAAAATAACCCTGCGACAGGGTACAGTACATTTATGCATATCTTAAAGGTGTACTTGCATCATGTTTTCATTCATTTTGTGGTGGTCTCTAGTAATAATGAATGCCCTGTGAGCCAGTTTTGGTAAAAAAAATGCTTTAGTGCTCCTGTTACAGGCTGTTCTAGCTTGGTGGAGGAGATGGAGCAGGGAAAATGACAGGTTCTCAGGAATGCACAGGCTACAGTCATTCAGAGCGCATTTAGTTATAGCGAACCAAATAGACGATTTAAACATTTACACATACTTAAACACAACACACATACTTACCTATATGTCGCTAAGTGAATGTGTGCTGCAATGACACTTCTCCGGTAATCACAACTGTAGCATGGCTTCTTGTAATTAACAAACTTACATCACTTTGTTGGTCTTTTTCTTATTCGCTCGTTTTTTTTATTGACTAATGGAGGCAATTGGGGTAGACAAACATTTTCACTTGCAGCATGCATATGCAACTCGGGGTGACCTATTGTATTTCAAAAGAGCAAGTACTAAACGGTTTATCGTGGATGTATTCCTTTAAGGAATACAAGGGTGGCAACATTTCTGTAATCTGCTTGTGAAAGTAAATGTAGGATGTAGTGATGTACTTGACTAAAGTGGTTTCTTTAACAAGAACCCAGTTGACTGGGGCAACTGTGGCCTAGTGGTTAAGGAGCTGGTCTTGGAATCGAATCTTGCCCTTTTTTTAACAGGGACTACCAAAATAATCTTGCACCAAAACATCATGGCAGTCAATCCTAAGCACTGTCCACACCTCTACAGATAGAGTTGGCAAGCTGTAAAACACTACCTAATTTAGAAGTATTCTTTTTATAGTATTATTTGGCCACTTGCACTTTACCTGCAAGTCATAACACTTCAGATGCAGATGTGCATCAGGCAACATGAATTAGTAGTCCATGCACAATATGAAAGCAAAACAACCATGCTGTGTTTGTCAACATGAATGTTGTGTCCATTTCTCAGGAGCATTTGGCTGAACTTCACTTTGCCACATCTCACATTGCCACATACAATTCACACAGGCATGCACACACTGACACACACATACAGTACAGTATACACAGCCACACATACATACAAACATGGACATGTGCCATGTTAAAAGAATCTGTTAGTGTACATATATAAATACGGTGACGGGTTTGTCACTAAGAAGGCATTGCATGCCTCATCAGCTCACTTATATGGAAATATGGAAATGCGTTCTTGGTCATTGGTCATTGTGATCACAAAGTGCATTACTGCACACAGTGCACACAACGAAATTCAACCTCTGCATTTAACATCACACACGTGAGCAGGGGGCGGCCATGACAACAGCGCCTGGGGAGCAGTGTGTGGGGACGGTGCCATGCCATACTCAGGACAAGTCAGTCATAGGGGAGGATGGAGGAGAGCACTCGGCCACCTGTTGTAGGAATTCAACCTGTGACCTTTAGGCTGCAAATCCAATTCCTTAACTGCTAGCTTATGACTACCAGCGATGGCCAGCCTGACTTCAGAAGCCACAATCCAGTACCAGGGTGGTTGAAACGTGATTTCCCTGGTTAGCTCTTCCACTTGGCTACAGAGCTGTGCAAATTGGAAGTGGATGATTTTGTAAATCGATGAAAGAAATATGTACAGTGCATCCAGAAAAAATTCACAGCACTTCATTTTTTCCACATTTTGTTATGTTACAGCCTCATTCCAAATTGTATTAAATTAAACTCTTACCTCAAAATTCTGCACACAATACCCCATTATGACAATATGAAAAACTTTTTTTTTTTTAGAAAACTAAGGAATCACATTTACATAAGTATTCACAGCGTTTGCCATGAAGCTCAAAATTGACCTCAGGTGCATCCTTTTTCCACTGATCATCTTTGAGATGTTTCTACAAGTTAATTGGAGTCCACCTGCGGTAAAATCAGCTGATTGGACATGATTTGGAAAGGCACATACCTGTCTATATAAGGTCCCACAGTTGACCGTGCATGTCAGAGCACAAACACCAAGCATGAAGTCAAAGTAATTGTCTGTAGACCTGCGAGACAGGATTGTATTGAGGCACAAAACTGCGGAAGGATACAGAAAAATTTCTGCTGCTTTGAAGTTCCCAATGAGCACAGTGGCCTCCATTATTCGTAAATGGAAGACGTTTGGAACCACCAGGACTCTTCCTAGAGCTGGCCGGCTGTCTAAACTGAACAATCGGGCGAGATGGGCCTTAGTCAGGGAGGTGACCAAGAACCCGATGGTCACTCTGTCAGAGCTCCAGCGTTCCTCTGTGGAGAGAGGAGAGCCTTCCAGAAGGACAACTATCTCTGCAGCAATCCACCAATCAGACCTGTATGGTAGAGTGGCCAAAAGCCACTCCTTAGTAAAAGGAACATGGCAGCCTGTCTGGAATTTGCCAAAAGGCACCTGAATGACTGTCAGACCATGAGAAACAAAATTCTCTGGTCTGATGAGAAAAAGATTGAACTCTTTGGTGTGAATGCCAGGCGTCATGTTTGGAAGAAACCAGGCACCACTCATCACCAGGCAAATACCATCCCTACAGTGAAGCATGGCGGTGGCAGCATCATGCTATGGGGATGTTTTTCAGCAGCAGGAACTGTCAGACTAGTCAGGATAAAAGGAAAAATGAATGCAACAATATACAGAGATATCCTGGATGAAAACCTTCTCCAGAGTGCTCTTGACCTCAGACTGGGGCGAAGGTTCATTTTTCAGCACGACAACGACCCGAAGCACACAGTCAAGATCTCAAAGGATTGGCTTCAGACCCACTTTGTGAATGTCCTGGAGTGGCCCAGCCAGAGTCCAGACTTGAATCTGATTGAACATCTCTGGAAAGACCTGAAAATGGCTGTGCACAGACGTCTCCCATCCAACCTGATGGAGCTTGAGAATTACTGCAAAGAAGAATGGGCAAAACTGCCTAAACACAGGTGTGCTAAAAGCTTGTGGCATCATATTCAAAAAGACTTGAGGCTGTAACTGCTGCCAAAGGTGGATCAACAAAGTATGCAAAAGTGAGCAAAGGATGTGAATACTTACGTAAATGTGATTTCTTAGTTTTCTATTTTTAATAAATTAAAAAAATGTAAAAAAAAAACTTGTTTCACATTGTCATATTGGGGTATTGTGTGTAGAATTTTGAGGTAAGAGATTAATTTAATACAATGGAATGAGGCTGTAACATGACAAAATGTGGAAAAAATGAAGCGCTGTAATTTTTTTCTGGATGCACTGTACATATTTCTTTCATCGATTTACAAAATCATCCACTTCCAATTTGCACACCTCTGTAGCCAAGTGGAAGAGTTAACCAGGGAAATCACATGTTTCAACCACCCTGGTAGAGCCAGGTGATTTGGAATATGTGGTGCTAGATTGTGGCTTCTGATTACAGTTTGCTGCTCACTGCTAATCATACAGGAACTCTTCTGCTTAAAAGCATCACCAATTGAAAAACAACATGCAGACTCGAGCTTCTCCACAGAGTCTAAACCACAAGGTACCAAAAATGGAAATGTATTTTCCCAAAATGTTCCATGTGTGCTCCAGAACAGCAATAATTCTGCTGACATATTTGGTCCAAAGTGTTCTATGCCACTGCAGACACTCTCTCTCTCTGTTTACATTTCAGTTTCCAGAGCGCAGCTTGTGGGTTTGACATTCATTGATATTTACTCATCGTGACATTCAGCACTCTGACATCACTCTGACACACAGTCACCAGAAACACATGTGTTTGAGCAGCGAATTGAGAAAAAAGATATTATGACTCATTTTCTCCCTGTATCTCTCACTCTCATTTTCTCATCAGTATTTTCCTCCCTCCTCTTCTCTCTCTCTCTCTCTCTCTCTCTCTCTCTCTCTCTCCCTCTCTCTCTCTCTCTCTCTCTCTCTCTCTCTCTCTCTCTCTCTCTCTCTCTCTCTCTCTCTCTCTCTCTCTCTCTCTCTCTCTCTCTACCTTACTCTTCCTGTCTCCCTTTCCTTTTCTGAGGTGCTAATTTTTTGGTGCTCCCAAGGTTTGGTGTTTGCCAGCCTGTGCCTGTGTGGTCCGGTGCAGAGCACAAAGAGTGAGTGCTGGCAGAAGGCACCTCTCCACCTCTAATTGGCACCTCGGCATGCCATCACCCACAGCCCACAAGCCTCCTCATTTACACAACCACTGCAAAATCAGGCCCACTTCACGCTGTGCAGCCATTATACACAGGAAGGAGAGAGAGAGAGAAAGAGAGAGAGAAGAGAGAAAGAGAGAATGATAGAGAGAGCACAGGTCAGAGAGAGAGTGAAAGAGACAAAGGGAGAGACAAAGGGAGAGAGAAAAAGTGAAAAAGACACAAAGAAGAAGAGCGCAGGGGAGAGAGAAAGAGAGAGAGAGAGAGAGAGAGAGAGAGAGGGAGAGAGAGAGAGAGATAGAGAGAGAGAGAAGAGGAGGGAGGAAAATACTGATGAGAAAATGAGAGTGAGAGATACAGGGAGAAAATGAGTCATAATATCTTTTTATGAGAAGGTTTCCAGCTTACACTGGAGGAAGTGCGCTTGAAAGAAACAGCTGGAAAGTGTTAAGCAGAGCCGTTTGTGCTGTGAGCAGAAAGGACAGAGTCTCATTCTCCATCTGCCTGCATTTCACACACACCTGGGCTATACTAATGGCCTCCTGTGCAATCAGGGAGAAATAACAGCTCTGATTAAGCAGTTGAATATATATATATATATATATATATATATAGTTGAATATATATATATATATATATATATGTGTGTGTGTGTGTGTGTGTGTGTGTGTGT